>BJBW01012314.1:0-44062 GCA_004320125.1 Scolopax mira | reverse complement strand
CCATGTGCTTGTCCCCACTCCCCCTTAACACTGCTGTCCCCTTCTGCCAGGACCCCACCGCGTGCCGCCAGTGGAGGACAATCGAAGCAGTCCGTCACGTGGGTGTAGCAATCGTCTCGAGCGCCGTCACCACAGTGATTGCCACCGTCCCGCTGTTCTTCTGCATCATTGCCCCTTTTGCTAAGTTTGGGAAGATTGTGGCCCTCAACACCGGAGTCTCCATCCTGTACACCTTAACTGTGAGCACAGCCCTCCTGAGCATCATGGGGCCTGGCACCTTCATCCGCAGCAGGACTTCCTGCCTCAAGGCTGTGGTAGGGGTGCTTCTTGCAGGCCTGCTGGGGCTGTGCATCTGCCTCGCCCTGCTGAAGAGTGGATTTAAGATCCCTCTCCCTGATGGGACAACCCTGTAGACCCTAGACCAAGAGCCACATGCTCTATCCTCTTGCTCCCTTTCTTTTTTCTTTTTTCTTTTTTTTAAAGGATATTTTTTGTAAGAAAACAAAAGAGGAAAAAAAATCCCCTTTTTCCAGAGGTTTTTCAACTCCAGATGCACTTTATTTTCTAATGGGTTTTGCTCTAAACTTGTATTTATTTTGGGTAGTGATGGATGGATGACGGACAGTGAGGGCTGCCCAGGGAATAGCTCAGCCCATGAATAGGAGAGGAGGAGATCTCCTTCTCTCAATTTTCTTTCTGCCTGCCTTTTTTTTCTTTCTTTTTTTTCTTTTCTTTTTATTTTTTTTAATGAACAGAGCTTTCTGGAACTGCAAAGCTAAAAGGGGAGAAGTCGTGAAGGCCATCTGATCCCTTTCAATACCTTTCCCTCTGTTCCTCCCATCCCTTTGGCCAGGGTCAGCATTGCAACAAACACTCAAGGTGATGTCCTATCCCCCGTGTCTCATTCCCTGAGCCTTCAAAAACAGCAGTGACCTGTTGGACAGGCCTGGGAAATAGCATTGTCTGGACCCCTTTGCTGTACCCTGTACCCAAACTAGACCAGCAGTGAGCTTTGCTGCACAGGAGCTCTTATGGGTGTCACTGTGGGATCCAAACTAGAGAGATGTTGGGTGGCTCCACCTGCAGTGACCTGCTTTCATCATTTGTGGAGGGCATCAGGACACATGGCTTTCCACTTCTTTCTGAAGGGACAGCACACCTTTTGCTGAGATTTCTTAGGTCTGTGAACAGCCATCAGGAATGTGATCGGTGCCCTCAGCAGCCTGCCCTCCTCTCCCTCATCTCAGTAGTGAGGCCAAGGAGTATCAATGCCTGTCCCACTTCTTGCTCAGTGTGTGTCCCACCTTCAGCTCTTCATGGTGGAGAGAAAACAGACAGCCTTGAGGTCCCTGCAGAGCCTTTTGCTCATGGCAGTCAGCTATTAGACTGAGGACAAGCTAGTCACTGGGGTGAGATACAGACCATGCCTGGTGGAATGCATGAATTAACAGTGGTGCATCCTCTGTGGCAGCTTGGAGATACCCTCCATTGTGGAGACATGAGAGCAGCAGAGCTTCAGCCTGCGGCTGCTGCCTGCTCAGAGCAGATGGTTTATATTAAAGTAAAATGAAATCGCAAACTGGTGCCATTAACAAGTACATTTTAAGCATCACTGATTCTATCATATTTTTAAAATTGAAATAGCTAAGTGTGTGCATTGATATGCAACACATCTGGTCCTCAGCAGAAAAGGAGGGGTCTGGCCCACTGGGAGATGCATTAAATGTTATTAAATGTATAGAGAGGGGTGGCCAGGAAAAAAGCCTGACTCCATTTATTTGCAATGTGGCTTTGTGTTCTCTGTCTGGATTGACCCCCTTTTTAAGGTGGAAGTTCCATGAAGCTCATCCCTATTGCCAGCCAAGTTGTGGGAACTGTGCTTCTGAGACAGACCAGCAGCTGCTCCTGCTTGGCTCAGTGTGTCCCCACTCTGGTCCCTGCCAGTCTTGCACCTTCACATTGTGTCATCCCGGTGAAACTGGATCAAGTATTTGTTCCTACAGTATGTTACCCAGGTTTTAGCTGGAGAAAGGAGCGCCAGGACAGGAATCTTTTTGATGCCAGGGGAAATCCAGAGCAATCCTACTGCAGGCAGTGAGAGTGGTGAGACCATGAGCAGAACAAACCTGGTTTCTGCCTTGCCATCCCATAGTGCAGCCGAGTTACCCCTTTCTGCAAAGTGTTAAATGTTCCTTGGCTCCTACCCCTGATCTGTACCAGTTCCTTCATAATGAACCCTGTGGCCATGAACAAATGGTTCTGGAAAGGATTTTTGACTGTCTTTAAGCTGTGCTGCTCTGGAGGTTGCTGTGTGCAGTTCAGCTCCAACGTTGATCTGTGAGCCATGTCTGTTCTCCAGATTTAATGACTGGTCATGCCCTGAGCACTCCTGAGTGGCAGTGAGTGTAGAGGACAGTGTGCTGTTGATATACAGCCCCCGAGGCCCACGTGGCTGTATGGGTGTTGCAGGGGAGAGCGAGGTGCTCTGGTTGGTGGCTTGGCCTGAATTTAGCTTCAAACTCCTTGGGGTGATTAAAGCTGACGGATATTTCCAGGTCACCAGACAAGAGAATAAGGTGCTGAGTGCACCCATAGAGGAAGTTCCTCCTATGAGCATGAAGAAACCTTGAAAGGCCTTTAATACAAGGCATAGATGTGCTTTGAATCCTGCAAAGTTTAAAGCTTATTTAAGCCCACGGTGTCCTATATTTTTGCTCACTATAAAGAGGCTATATAAGCTCCCCCCTGCCTCCAGAGTGATTCTGGACACACCATGCTGGGACCACTTATTCAGCCACTCTTGGAAGGCAAAGATTAATTTCAAAGCAGTGGAAAACCTTTTATGTCTCTTGGGTCTGATCTGGCAGTGTCTGATCTGGAGAGAAAAAGTAACGAGTTCTTGGCACCTGATAGGGTCTGTTCTATTTTCTGGAGCAGGCAGGGGAAAGGACAAGCTGTCATTTCCCTCCTCTCGGGCCAGCTCAGGGTGCACTCGGTGCAGAAGGGTTGGCTGGCACTAGCAGGAGCAGGGCATCACCTTGCCCTTGTTTGTCCAAGGCAGTACTGGGGGAGCAAGGGCTGAAGTGAATCAGAAAGGAAAATGAGAGAGACTGAGATACGTACAGAGCTTGGCTTTGTTGAACTTCATGCAATTTGCACAAGCCCACCTCTCCAGCCTGTCCAGGTCCCTCTGGATGGCATCCCTTCCCTCCAGTGTGTCGACCGCACCACCGATTTTGATGTCATTTCATTCTGCACAGCTCCATGGACAGCGTGGCTGGTGCTTTCTTCATGTTCTGCAGATTGAAAGAGGCTTAGAGGTGGGGCACAGCCTTCCCCAAAATGCTTACAACCCCCTAATGTCCCCAAGCATCTGTGGAGACAATAAATCAGTGGCAGATGGGTACATCCATCTCCATGTAGGCAGCATCCTCCTTAGCATTAGAAAATATTCATAAAAGTATAGAGGTAAAAAACGGATGGGTTTATCTGAGCAAATGCGAAGGTGGGGCTGACAGCCCTGCTGGGAGCCGGTGCTCCGAGGCAGATGCTCGTAGCAATAAAAAGCAAGACCTTACCTGTCTGGCACTGTTCCGGGAGCAGATGCTCGCCCTAAATTAATTCCTCCCACATCTCTGTCAATCTTCTTTCTCTGATGACTCCTCTGTTTTCCAGACCATCTCTTGGGCCCCATCGTCTTGCTGAGCAAGGTTCAGCCTTCTCCGTGGTAGCTGCTCATGCCTAAGGTGCTCACAGAGTCTGAACTAAAAGTGGCTGGAGATTGTCTCAGGGAGAATTTCTCAGACAGAGGAAGCTAGGGAGTTAAAATGTTTTATACGAAGCTGTCAGTTTTGATGTTTTTAAACAGTAGAACACAGCAGACCAGCCTTACTTGAAAGAGAATGCCCCAATTTTCCATTTCAAAACAATCTTGCTGTAGTTAAAAAGAAATGTACACACACTTTCAGTTACAGCAGTTTCTGTTAACTGCCCACTCCTTTATTTCTAGTAAATCCTGTTTTGAGGGTTACAGTCTGAAAAGTTGACGTTAATGTTTCAGGATGGGGGTCATTCTGAAACTGCAGTTTCTTGCAAAACAGAGTGAGTCTTGTCCTGACCAGAAGCCAGCCCAGGGCAGGCACAGAAGGGCACTGATCCCTATGAAGCTCTGTGACATATGCACTGAGGTGGTGTTGGTGCTCTTCACCTTCAGTGGAGCTGCTGAGTGGGTTTAAGGCTCCCCATGGCTGTGGAGGACACTCAGAGAGAGACTCTGCCTATAACAGCCCTGTCAAAATCAGCTTTGGAGGGAATAGGAACAGAGCTGACATGATTTGCAGAGATCATTGTCAGAGGAAGGGATAGCCCCAGGTCTCCTTGCTCTCTTTGTTTCTTTATGTTATGGTGCCTTTTGAGGTGTTGGGTTCACATAGGGTCTGTCCAGGCAACTGGGGCATCAGGTTTGGCCACCAACCTCAGCAATTCCAGGGGCTGCAGATACTGAAAGGGGATCAGTGGCTGAACTGGACTGTGTTTCTCAATCCCTGATGGATCTGAAACTATGCCAGAGCAAAGCCAGCCTGAGAAATATCCCCAAGGAGGAGGACGTGTGGCATGCTCAGAGTTACTGGGACCATTGGTAATGGTATGCAGTCGATGCAGTGGTCTCCAGACACCCCTGGCTCTGTCTCTGCTGGAGCAAACTGGGATGTTGCTTTATGTCACAACATGTAATTCTTTTAGCTTGTCCTGCACTGAGTTTTCTTACCAGAGCAGCCTGCCCTCCTGGAAGGTTATAAAAGGCTTTTTCTTTAACCCTGTGACACGTATAAATCCTCCCACGCTGTCCACCAAGGAGGCCGTGCTGATTGATTTACAACCAGGCAGGACAAATTCACAGTCTCTTAGTTATTTCTTCCAAAATCACTCCTCACCCCAGATAGCATGCAAGCCATAGTTCACAGGTTATGCTTTTTCAAAGGCCTCTGCTAACTGCTTTGCTCTGCCTTAGTGCCCAGGGCCCTGTAGCTAAAAGTCACTCAAGACCTGTCTCCATCCCAAGGAGATGTTTGGTTTTCTTCTCTCCGCTCCTCCTTTGGGTGGTTGCTGGAGGGGTCGGGGAGGTGACAGCCAGGACCAGAGGCAGAGCGACACACAGATGAGGAGGAAGGTTTGCAGGGAGAAACAGAAGAGAACAAATGGGAGGGAGGATGGCTTAAAAGCCACCAGGAGAAGAGGTGTGAGCACCCCAAGGAGGTAGGGCACTGCCGTTTCACCACGTCCTGTGCAGACCTTAGAGTGTCGGTTCTCAGAGTGATGTAGCACAATTCCTGATGTAACGTACGCCTGTTACTTTTGTAAGTCGTCTCCTACCCTCACTATTTTCAGTGTTCCTTGATTTTTGGAGACTTGTAAATAAAGAATTTTGACATTCTCACGTTTGGATCTTTCACTTATCTTTGTGTTGCTGTTGCATGTAAGCGGAGCACCATTATGTGTTGTAAGTAAAGCAGTAGGATGAGGCCACAGCACTGGTTCCCAATGTGCACAGGATCATTCCTGCTGCTGAAATCAGGCCTCTTGAAGCCAATCATCTGCATCCAGAAAAGATGAGAGTCCAGAAAAGATGAGAGTCCAGAAAAGCCAGCTCAGGATCCCACGCAGGTCTGCAAGAGGGCTGGCTTGAGCAAGAGCTTTAGCCAAGCTTTGTGGAAGCCTTTTACTCCTCCACACCATGCTGTGCTACTTGTGGTGTGTGAAAGTTGCACCTCTGTCCTGACCCCAGGAGAAGGGGACTCATCTGCCTGTTCCCGTGGTACTGCAGTTTCTCACCATACACCTGGCACAAACTTCTGGTCTCTGTGTCCTGTGCTGCAGCACCCAGGACTCTGCACCTCCCTGGACCACGCTGAACCCGATGCATGTAGAAACCAGCAGCAGGACAGGAGGAGAACCCAGGCTTTTACCTGTCTTTACAACCGTGCTGAGCGAGGGTTGTTCCCCACACATTTGGGGGTGCCTACGCTGCACCCAGAGACGACGTTGCTGAGAAGGAGAGCACCGACAGCACACTGTGGCGAACACCTCCCGTGTTTTCAAGCCTCTGAGGCTGAAGTTACGGTGAAATCCCCGTTGCAATAAATACCAGGGAAGCTCAGGGTCACAATCTGACGAATAAGAAATGCCTTATCCCCAGGAAGGAGAAAGGTGGTCCCTTTGATGAAAAGTCGGGGGTTGCAGGTAGGGGGTGTCCTGGGGTACGGCAGCTGCAGAGATGGGCTGGGGAAGGGTTTGGGGCTCAGAGGACGGATTGCGGGGGCGGCAGCTACTCTCGCTGTGCGTTTCAAGCTGGCGGGGGCGGGAAGGAATTGCCTTTCCACCTGCGGGGGCCGTGCTCCCCCCCCCCATTCCCTTTTGCGCGAGGCCTCGGCACGCGCGGGCGGGCGCAGGTGCAGCCGTTACCTCATCGGGCGCCGTTAAAGGCGCAGCTCCGGGCGCAGGGGGGGGGGCGCTGAGGGGAGGCCGTTGTCTTCGTCGCCACACGGGGTGACGCGACAGGACGTCGCCAGGGGTGAGTGGCCCCTTTTGTGGTGGGGTGGCGATGGGGGGGGGGGGCNNGGGGGGGGGGGGGGGGGGGGGGGGGGGGGGGCGCGGCAGCGCTGCTGCAGGAGGGAGGGGAGCCGGGGGCCCGTCCCTTCGGGCGTCTTGGTGAGGGGAGTTGGGTTGCTCCCCGTCCCGTCCCTCCTCCTCGCTGCTGGAGGCGGCTTAGCACGCAAATAGGGAGCTTTTCAACCTTACACCCGCCAGCCTCAGCCGTACTGATGTAAACAAAGATATTCTCTTTTTTATTTTTTTTATTTTTTTTCCTCCCACACAGTCTGGAGCGCGGATTTTGCGCCTTGGTGTTTTCCGCTGCGCCCTCTCTAAGCGCCTTGCCCTGTGCTGAACAGGGCTGGTCCCTGTGCAACCCCCGAGGGCTCATTATCCGTTTCTGAGTAGCTTCTCCCCCTGAAGATTGACACAAAGGTCAGTCAAAGAGGATGACTCACTCTCTTCCCTTCCCTGGTAATTTGTCACCCTGCAGATGACACATCTTAGTGGCTCCTCAAGCAGCGAGCAGAGCTCTGCCAGACCCGTGGGGAGCTGTGCCTCTGAGATGCTCTTTTCTTTTTTTTGTCCTGGTGGCTGTTTATTCAGCTTTTATGTGCCCCTCAGGGCCTGAGGGTGGTGATGAGCAGAAGCTGGAGGGGCTGGATGCCAGCCTTTCCTTCGCTGTAAGCCAGCATAGGAGCTCAAGTGAGCCTAAAACAGTGGGAATTTGGAAGGTTTGTGGATCACGTCTCTCTGAGTGTTGGCCCGTGATGCCTATTTCTTGTTGCTTTTTTTTTTGCCTCTCTCTCAAGTTAAAGCAAGTTTATTGCCCCAGGAGCTCAGTATGAAAGCATGTTTGAGCCTGTTGCTTGCAACAAGCTGTAGGAAGGGCCAGGGAGCTTGGTTAGCACCTTGATGGCTATTTTGGCAGGGAGAAAAACAGTGAAGGAGCCTGAACAGAGAAAAGACCTGAAGTGCATCAGGCTGTGGTGAGAAAGATTGCCAAAGATTTGGTTTCGAACCCAGATTTGAAGCAGAGAAGCCTTTTTGCTGGGTGGGGATGTGCATGTGTCAGTCTGGGGGGATGGATTAATCTGCCAGTGAAGTGCAGCCATGGCTGGGCTGAAAGGCAGCAGCTGGTAAACAACACTGAAAACAGCCGCCTGTGATGGGAAGTGGAGGAGGCTGAATTAAATTACAAATAGCTTTTATTTAGGCAGGCAGTAGAAATGTTCTCCATCTTCAACATGAAAGGCTCTGCTTGTGGAGAAGGAGGTTGTGAGGTAACTGCCAAGGGGTGATAAAAGGTCAGGGAGAGGGTATGGACTGGCCATATCCACCTGGATTAGCCAAGAGAAGGGTTGTGGTGCTGCTTTGAGTAGCTGATCTGACAGCATGTGGCCAAAGATGTGGTGGTCTCGGAATGCCCAGAATGAGTGTGCATATGAGGACATCCACTTGCTGAAGGGGTGAGCTGAAATGTAGCACTGACAGCATTGTGGCTTGGCTGGTTTTATCAGGAAAGCAAACAGCTCTTGCTACCTCATGACTAATTAATGTTTGTTAGCTTGTGTTCTGTGTTAGGCTCATCTTAGCTACAGGTGTGGGCACTGATGCCTTGTTCCTCATCACCTAAATGCTCAGCAGCCTTGTCAGAGCACTGCAGGTGATGGGTATTGGGTAATTAAGAAGTTCCACATGAAATGAGGTGATGGGAGACTATTTCCCTTACCAGACCGAACCCAGAAAGTGCAGATGCAGAAGGGATGGGACCCTTTCAGCCTGGAGCAGGGCAAACTCAGGGTGAACTTTTAAATGGTTGTGTGGAGGTGCTTTTTATTTTTTTTCTTAAACTTTGAGGACCTCTTCAATTGAATCTCTTGGTACTGAGTGAGAAGTGCAGGTTTGACTGCAAGAAAAGGTTGCTTGTCTGCACTAGGATTTTAATCCTTTCTAGCTGGTGGCCTCTATCCCGCTGAGCATCCCAGGGCTGTGTTGTGTTGGACAGAGGCATATGGGCAGGCAGCACCTCACTGCTACCTTCCCTTGAGCAGCCCTGCAGTTTAAGGGGTTTCTCTTGCCAGAAACTTCCCTCTCTCCAAAGAGCTGGAAAGAAAATTCCACAGGCAGCAGATCCTTCAGCACTCTTGGGCTGCATCTCATGTAGGAAACAACCACAAGCCCAAGCGATACTCAAGGACATGGACTGCCACTGCTTACCCTCCAGTGACAAAACTATATTGTTCATCAAACACAAACTGCTTGAAGCAAAGCAGACCAGCTGTGGCAGATGCCAGCAAACTCATCATGCTCTTTAATGCCACCAAGGGACACCTTGTGGCTCTCATCTCCCACAGCATGGACCTGCTCTGAGAGGCAGTGTTCAATGTTGAGACAACAAACTTTGGTCCAGACTCAGCCAGCCATTTGTGGGTAATTATCTTACACACTGACTGCTTGATCAACTACCTGCTCATTTTGCCAATTCCTTTGTTACTCTGCAAAACACTCAGGGGAAGCCCTGGCCGTTACATATTGGGAAAGGTTCTCAGGAGCCCACGTGAGCCAGCCAATGGGTTTGGGAATGGGTTCAAGAGAGAACACTTAAGTCACTTTGTCTGTATGTCATTAAGCTTTATTTTTCCTGATGTGAAAATGGAGGTGACATCTGTGTCTAGTGACCTTGGTGAAATCCACTGTTGGAGGCTGCATCGTCTGAGGCTGCTCAGCTCCTTGCTGAGCTGTCTCCTGTGCAGGCACCCTTGCAGTGTCCCAGGACTGGGAATACAGGAAGGCTGTTCTTTTCTTGGGCCTGGCTTACACTGGCCACAGTGCAGCTTATGTGGGGAGAGTTAGAGTGCTCTGAACTGCCCCAGCATGTGTTTAGGCATCTGGTCTGGTGACAGTTCATCTCTGATCCCCCAGTATGCAGTTGCTATCTTCTAGCTGCTGCCAGAGGCTGAGTTTTGCTGGCCCTTTGCTGCTTTGGAGCTTTACAGCTGAGCCGTCTGTGTAGCTGGTCATAAACCTGAGAGAAGAGCCTGCCTCTAACCCTGGGCAGTACAGAGGGCACCAGCACCTGGTCAGAGGCACCCAGCTAAGCATTAATTCTATTCTCCACAGGTTATCACTGTGTGCTACTGAAGTCTGCTGGTGCTCTCCAGAAAACCTTATCTCTGCTGCTTGATCTGCTGAGGCTGTTTCTAATAAAGCTAACTACAGAAAAGTGGATTCAGCTCCCTCCTGATGCATGAAGACAAGTAAGTTTTTCCTCCAGTACTGCTGCTCTGACCCCCTTCCTGCTGAGTGAATAAAACTGCCTTGCCCCACTGGCTCTGATAACAAACCCTCCCTGCCCAGCCAGCAGCTGGCTTTTAGGGGCGCTCTGCAATGGTGGTTGTGCTGTGGCATCTCCCAGGAGAGTTAACTGGGTGCCAGAGAGGATGTGGGACAGAACTGTGACTAATCTGCAGGCAGGGCTGTGCTCCCCTCACTGTGTTTGCGGAGGGTTGATGATTGCCAGCACTGGGCTGGAGATGCTCAAGGAGCCTGGCTGGGGAAGGCTGGTAGTGACCAGCCACTAACCTCGTGTGTGCTCAGCAGCCTCCACTCCCATTTATTACCACTTAAAATTTGCTGTCTCTGCTCCAAATGGAGTGTTTACAGCACTGACATGAACAGCTGTCCCAGTCAGCCAGATCATAACAAATGGGAGCTCTGGCTAGAGTGTTATTTTCCTGCAAGGGGGCAATACATCTTATTACTAAACAATGAAGCTCGTGATGGATTGTGACGAGTCTCTTTTCTGTCTTGCTTGATGATCACACTGAAAAATAAACATAAACCCCAAGATGTTCCTAGGAATCTAGGCAAGGCCTCACATTGTACCAGGGGAGAGACGGTGTTGAGGTTCTCCTGAGCCTTAACTGAAAGAGCCTTTGTGTTAGACTATCAGTTATGCTGCCTTCTCTCCAGGAGGGATGAGCTGGGAGGGATGTTGCAGTTGGGGGAGAAAATATAGAGAGAGAGAGAGAGAGAGAGAGAGGAGGAGGTGCTGGTCAAAAACGTGGGGGTGTAGCAAGAGCTGAAGATAACTGGTGTCTTCCCTGGGAACACTGCAGAGCCCTTGCACTTGGTAGTGCTGCCTGATTAAAAGGCAGTACAGGTTGAACAGTGTCATTTTGATCCAGCCTGAAGCAGGACTGCATTATTGGGGGAGCTTATGACTTGAAGCAGGAGGAGTGGGGACCAAGTCCTCCAGAGGGCCATGGAGGAAAATGGGGAGGGACAGGCACATCATCCTGCTGCTTCAGGTGACTCGTGTGGAGAACTGAGCCACAGCCTCTCTGAGCAGAGCACTGGAACAAATTATATGCTCACTTAATGCCAGCACAAAATTGGAGGAATCGTGTTCAGCAAAATGGAGGTGAGACAGTCTGAATCAGCCACCTCTGCTTCTGAGCAGCTGCAGCAGCAAAGCTCAACCCTGTGCAGGTAACGTTACCTGCAGCTTGGTTGCTGCAGAGATATTGGTGGGCTCCTGGACTGAGCTCTCTGAGAGCTGCAGAGGAATGCTAGCTGCCTAAAGATGGTGTGTGACTCACCCATCTCCTCCACATACCCACCCACCCTTCTCCTCGTGCTGTTTTTAAGCACAAGGACTACTGGATTTATCTTATCTGCTTTCCCCCAGCCTAAGGGTGTTTTCTTCTAAATGGGAACTGTGAAATGATTAGAGCAGGTGGTACTGTGATTTTTACACCATAATAAATATATTTAGAATACAAGTGGGACAAGCAGAACAGACCCAAGCGAACCAGCATCTCCTCTATTTGGGCTGTACAGGGTGCAGATGCAGCACAATGGGATTGACAGCAATGAGGACTGGCACCAGGCCTGCAAGTGACACTGGTAGTGTTGGGAAACCAATTAAAGCTCATTTAAAATATTAGCATATCAGCAGGCAGAATTCTTCTGACTGGATTGGTTTCACTAGGGGATTGGGGAATAGGGCCAGCATTCGTCTGGCAGTTTTTCTTTCAGCACACTTCCATTCAGCTCCTGAGCTGCCGGGGCATTGAGGGACCTGCTCGAGGAGAGGGGCAGAGGGACTTGGCATGTCCCTGGGGAGGGGTATTCCCAGCCTTGCACTCCTCCAGCAGGAGCTGTGGCAGTGAATAGCGGTGGAGGGACAGGAGCCATGAAAGCAAACAACAAAGCAGCTCTGTTTTGATGTGTGTGTTTGTGGAGTGGATGAAGGAGGAGGAAGCTTTTAAAAAAATTGCAGTCCTCTTTTTCCCAACAAGTTCTCCCTGGTATATATTTATTTTTAGTATCTATTTAGCAGAGAAGAGGGGGAGGGCTGTCTGGGAAGGGGGTTTGCTGAGAGGGGGTGGGTTTGTGATCCAGACAGATTCAAAGACAGACTTAAATAGAGCATTAACGAAAGAGGGGAGCTTTGAGATTGCAGCTTTCTATTTTGGCAAAAAATAAGCTTTCTGTGTGTGCTGGCTGCTGCTCAAACACGGGTGGTTGGTCCCTGCACAGAGGAGCTTTCATTTATGTGTTCCTGGAAGTCCTCATGTTGGTTGGGGAGATTTTTGGGTCAGGTCCTGAAAACATCAGGAAGAGAAAAGAGAGAGTGGAGGTGGCTTACCCCATGCCTGGTGTGTGTGCACCATGGTGGAACAAGCAGTATTCCTGCCAGCTTTGGGTCCTCAGATGCCTTTCTCCAGACATACCTGAAAGCAGCTTGACCTGGTGATCTGCAGGTTTCTGCTGGAAACTTGGTCTGGGAAAGACCTTGTGAGTTTGCCATATTTTCTGGGTAGAAATTTGTGCTTTGAAGTAAAGCTCTTCTGAGCTTCTGTTACCTTGTTCCTATGCTGTCTTTTCCTTCAAAATTGTACTGAAACTGGAGAATTCAGTGCTGAAGGATTTACTTGACATCAAACTGCAGCCCAAAATCATTGTACTCCCTCTTTTTATTCCTGTCAAGGACATGGTGTGCTTGAAGATTTTTTTTCTGACTGTTCAATAAAGGTGAGTGCTGGGACCAAGAAACTCATCTGCAATAAATCAGTGCCCAGTGACTGTCCATGACCAGGCTGCCCTTTCCTCAGGTGTATTTCCTCTTTGGGTTAATCAGACCTGAATTTCTTCCCCCTTGTTTTTGTTGGTTGATACCAGCATTTGAAAATGGCAGACATGAGGGTGGCTGTGGATGGGTGTGCAGGCAATTCCCAAGCAGCTGCATGGGGCAGGAGGGAAATTCAGGACCTGGAGTATTGCATGAGAGATCAAGGATACAGATCTAACTGGAGTGAGAGACTGAAATAGGAGTTAGTTGACCAGATACATAATTTTTGTGGACCTGGGTACATATTACAAGAAAATAATCTGAAGAAGGACTCTGCATTCCCGCACTAGGAGTAGATGTGCTGAAGCTGTCAGGAAAAGTTAGTCTCTGATACCTCCATATCAGTCAAGAAATCACAACCTGGTCCCCGGACACAGACTTTGACAATCATTTCCTCTAATGCTTTGGACAGCAAGTTTGTCACTCAAATATTTGCTGAGAGGTGAGATTCTTAGCTCAGTCTGTGCTTGGCTGAGTCCTTGCCAAGGAGGCACAAGGATGATGGGAGAGGTGACCTGGGCTGGTGTTGGTTTCTGCACTCAGAGGAATTTTGCCTCTGAAAAATGCAAATGTGGTTGGAACCAATTTTGTTCAAGAACGTGAACAGACACTCAAAGGACCTTTTTTCACTCTCCCCATGACTTCTCCCTCTCTAATTGCTAGGATGAATGCATAAACCCTTATACTGAAGTGTTCACAAGAGCGGGTTTACTCATTTTACTCTTTTTCTTGGCATAAAAGGCATCTTATTAAGCGGGTTTTAATGTTTGCTCACCAAGAGACATGGATTATAAAGCTTTAGAAATAACTTGCATCTGGAAAAGCCAATTAATAAAACAAAAAATTCTGATGTCAGTTTCTCATAAATTAACAATTTATAGATAATTTACAGTGCTCATGTCATTAGGCAAATGGGCTTTAAATTGATTTCAAATTAGTGGGTTAATGATTTCCCACAGGTACCATTTCAATGGGCAACATATGCATGGTGGCTTTTTTCAATAAAGGGGTAGGTGTGCAAACTCATGCCTCTGTAATTGAGGCAATAATTGGAGTGGTGATCACATTCAAGTGCAGTATTGATCTGTGAAAAAGTGCTGACTGTCTCTATCACTGTGGCAAAGAAGGGGTAGGAAAAGACTCTGGGAAAGACTGCAGTCTTTGCATATTTCTTGTATAATAACTTTCATTTTGGTACCCGTTAACTCCAGGTGGTGCATTAAGGGAGCCAATTGATTTGGTATTGTTAAATAACCTTACAGGTGATTGTACTAGAAAAAAATATTCAGCCGAGTTCTAATTATAGTTGTAAGGGAACAATATGTCCCTAAATTGATTAAAAGTGGGGTGATGACTGTATAGAGTCTGAGACCAGCCCAAGGAGGGAGATGAAGCATTCTCATTGCTGCTGCGATGCCCAGGCTGCGTGCTGCAAGCCTGGCCCGGGAGCCAGTCTCCAGCCTTGTTACCACTCTGGTGTCAGCTTCCACCTCCTGTGTGACTTTCTTTCACCTCGTTTTTTCTTTTCTGTCATTTTGTCCCACCTGCAAATGCTGTGAATACTTCAGGGGACAGCATGACTGGCTTGGGTATATTAGCATAGGGAACTGTGGTTGGAGCCCTGAGGTGCTCGCTGAAGATCAGCAACTGATATCTCAGCTTGGTTGACTCAGGAGGTCCAGGCTGGTGTCACGTTGGAGCAAATCTAGAGCAGCTCCACTGGGCTGGTTGGCATTTCTGGCTTTAGGTAGGCAAGCTGGTAGGCTTGTGCTGGCATTAATAAATGGATGAACTGGGCTTTTTGCATCTTATCACCCTGATGCAAGAGGCATAAGAAGTGCTAATGAATTCTTCCTCTGGGAGATGAGGAGTTACTGTCCCTGCCCTGCTGTGGAGTAACTGTGACACAGAGAGATGCCTGTTTGAGATCACAGGAGGGAAGAAGGGGCTTCCCTCCTGTTGATGTACTGCTGTTTCTGCAAGCCCTGCTTCACATGGGTGTCTTTTGCAGCGTGTGGCCACCGAGGCAGGACAGCACTGAACAGAGATTACGGTCTGGGTTGGCAACTCCCTGAGCAGTGCCCTGGGCGTTGTTATTTGGCGCCACGGATGGGGAGGCTGAGTGCCATGGAGGATTGTGTTTTGACCACGACAGACAGTAACTCATGAATTAAACGACTGTGGAAATGGATTTTGTTGGCAGTACGTATTTGTGGAGTGCAGTCTCCCTGTGGCTGGCTGTTTACACAAACTCTATTGCTTTCAAGCTTTGTATTGCAAAATTAAATTCCTCCTGCATTAAAAATTTATGTTGGATGAAAAGATCAGTATATTGAAACTTGGTGAGAATATCCCCCTCCATGCACATACACAGCTCATTTAGATGTACCTGCCCTGTGAATGCCAGCTCATGATCCAAATCATGCGAGATAAGGTTTATAATTACCTTCTATCAGCGCTCTTTAGGAAGTGGAAAGGTGCCCTTAAATAGGGGATGATCCCTATAAAGATGAAATTTATACAAACTGAGAAGTTGTTATTGCATCCCTTAGTGTCTCCTGTGCTGCCAGAGGTGTTGAAAAGAACCTACAGAGAGAGATTTATGGGAAAGCGTCTTTTCACAGTGTGTTATTTTGGATTCAAGGACACTGAGATTGTGTCGTTTATTACACAGAGCTACTTGTGTCAGTACACAATTCAGCTTGTAATTATAGCCTTTCATCTTATTAGCATATGTAAGAGTTTATATAAGTTTTATCCAAACATTTTTTAATTCATTAGGTGTTCTTGTATCTGCTGTGCCCTAGGGCAGAGAAACACTCTGCACTTGTTTTTTATGTAAATTAGACCTTAAAGATACACATAAATCTGTAGACATGCTTCTACCATTTAAAAATGGTGCCTTACGATGCGTACAATAAAGGGAATAAGGATTTAAAGCCCCATCTCAGTAGAATACACTTTATTTTGTATATGTTTTGAAGGAAAGCAGATACAGCAGCACATCTTGAGTCTGGGGAGAGAAGGGATGGGAGGGTGGCATAAGAGGAGAAGGCTGGAAAGACCTCAGGATGAGGTCTTTGGCATCACTGCAGACGTGTTCTTGACATAGCCACCATGAGTCTTGCATGGGGCAGGACAAATGCAGGAGAAATCTGCTATAAGCAATAAGTATTGATGCTGCCCTCATGGTGTGGAGGGAGCCCTGACCCTCCTAGCAGAAAAGCATATTGGTGCTGGCTGTCTAATAGTGGTTTTTGGTGTTTCCTCTGGCCAAGCAGAGCTTGGCATCTTCTATATTAAATTCTTTTTCCCCATTAACTTGCACGCTATTTATTTCTGCCTTCCTGATTTTGGTGCACACTGTGAGTCTGGAGGAGCTGTGACCTGAAAGGACCATCTGTTTCTGTGGGTGCAGGCTGCTGACAGGCAGGAGGGGTGGCAAGGGCTGGGGAGGAGGACTTCAGCTCCCATATGCTGCTGTTCCTCATGCCTCCTTGCCAGCTTGGTACTTTGAAAGTGTGGGGGGGTGTGGGGTGTGTGCAAATGCAAAAAATAACCAACCAAACAAAAAAAACCCTCCGTTACCATAGGCAGCTGTGGCAGAAGCAGACTATCATTTCTCCTTGCAGATGGGGAGGCTGGGAAGAGTGACTTGTTTCCTCCCTGCACCAGAAACACTTATTTGGTCATGGGAGCCATAGGTCAGGCAGTGCCATTTTCTACCAGCAGCTGCAGGGTCTTTCACTGGGACGGCAGCCACACTTGTGGGTACCCAGAGCATGGACCTGGGAGCACCTGGCTTCAGAAGGGCTTTGATAACAAACTTTTCTGATTTCTCATGATCAGAGCTTCAGTCATTGTCTTCAGAAACCCACAGAAAGGCTTGGGGTGTAGCCCACAAAGGCTTCTAATTTAGGAACCCAAATGGGAATTTGATGCTTTTGCTGCTGGCAGCCTGTGAATGAAAGCTCCTGCCCCGCGGTGCTATCTGTAAGTATCTGTCACTCTCCACACTTAGTGATGGTGCGAGATACAACCTCTGATTAATGCCTCTGGGGAATTTCTACAATATTGTTTTGCAAGCAATTGTCATTTAACATTAAGGTAAATACCTTGCAGCTATGAACTAGAAAGCCTTTTTCTTTTCCTTCCTTTTTTAGAAACAGCCTCTTGCCTTCACGGGCTCTCTGGCTGACATTAAAACTGCCTCTCATCTGGTGCTCCAGCCAACCTCCCACTACCCCAGTCTGGCCCCGAGCAGAATGCAATTGCCTGTATCAGCTCAGGTCATGGGCAGAGTGTTTCGCTGCTGCCATGGCTGGGAAACCTGGCCCAGGGGGGAGGGAAGGAAAAATGGAAAGGAAACTTGGTGCTTTTGCCCTTTTTATCTCTTGGAGGAGGAGACTGATGGTTAGTTGGCACAGGGTAGTGCTGAGTGGTTAGATATGTAAATGAGTTCACTTTCATTAGCAGTCTTGCCTATGTGAAAACACCATTAAGTCCGGCGAGGCTCATCTCTTCTAATACTTGTGTTTCCCCTGGAGACATTTAAGTTTCTAAGGTAATAATTTCTTATCGGACTCTGGTGACTTTTAGTTAAGAAAGTAGCGTGATGGGGGAGTTACCACTCCTAATGTTTTTCCTTCATTTCTAAATTATGTGAACTCTTTTAATTACTGTTGCATCTCTGCTTTGTAGCTTCCCCCTTTGCTTGGTCCTTGTTGTCTCATCTGGTTCTTGCAGATGTAACCCAACCTACAGTGGTAGTCAAAACCCACAACAAAATCCCTCCCACCACTCTCTTTAGAGAGATCAAATGGAATGTTTTTGGTGGGTCATTGCATCGTTGCAGGCAATAATGGTGCCAGTGTGTGTTTTTCCTGTGAAGGACAACAGTCTCTCCTTTTTCCAGCAACCCCCCAAAGAGCCAGCCGTGTGCCTTGGTCTGCCTCCTTCCCAGCAATGCAAACAATTACTGTTGTGTGAAAGCCACGGCTGCCCATGCTTTAACAGCATTGCAAATTACACTCATAAATTCGGAGTGCAGCTAATTGTTGTTTTATGGAGTAGATGTTCTTTAGGAAAAAAAATTAATCTGTAAACACTCTGATGCCCTGCTGAGTAGAGGGCTATTTATCTTGGGTGAGGAATAGCCTTCCAGAGCAATTTAAGTGCAAGGTGGATGACAGGCTTTTCAAGGGCACTCGCATTCCCCTAGTGTGGTTCTGGGCAAGTGGGATCTGCAAGAGTTTTTTTTAATATAGGGTTTTACCTGTCGCTAGAGCAATATGCTTTGTGATTATGGGGTTATTACTTGTTCTGGAAACCCCTCCGGCCTGGCTGAGATTGGGGCTCCCCTGTGCCTCCCACTGCCCTTGTGAAGGGGAAGGATGCAGCTGGTTTGAAGGATTACACTCAAAGTGGATGCGACTGGCCAGGGACAGTGCAGGGAAGCGAGATGCTGAGCAGACCCTGCTTTGTTAATTTGCCAAGATACTGTTTTGTGGTATCTCTCACGGTAAGGAGGTGCCGTGAGAATGTTTCTGCTCTTTGTCTGTCTTGAGCATGTCCTGAGGATAGATGGGAGAGCCAGGAATGAGCTGCTCTGGAGTCTTGGCCCAGAGCCCTCACCTGGAGTGGCCTCACCCTGTATCCATGAAAGCCAGAGATAAAGGAATTTCCCCTCTTGCTTGGGGATGTCCAGGCTTTTGCTGCTGAAATGACTCTAGCTAAGCTTAAGCTAAACCCTCAGCCCCCAGCACTTGCAGATGAGCCAAAACCTGCTGCTTCTCATGGTGACAGTTTCACCTTCAGAGATTGTTCTCTCCTCTGAAAGGCCACTTTGCTTCCCTAAGTGCTATCGTTCTTCTGAGCCCGTCTCTTTATTCCTAATTGGATCCTCTGTACTCAATTGTCTTCATCTGTGAAAATGTTATGAGGGTGAGGTTTCAGCACTTTTTTCTTATGATAATTTATTGTATTTTAATTCTGCTTTCAGTGTGCAGTGACTTGGCAGGATATGTGATTTGCAGGGAGGCAGAGAGTGGGAGGCTTTATAAATAAAATACCTGCGTCTATTCTGTCTCCCTTCACAACTGGGAGCTGATCTTCATTATGCCAGGGCAAACCTGGGAAGCTTTCTACTAAAATTTAGGGTGGCGGCAGCACAGTGCTGGTGCTGCAGAGATGAGAATCTGACTGCATGTGAACTGTCAAGGCTATAGCTTTTAGGGCTCTAAATAGACAATGTATGTGTATTTTAATAACCATAACCTTCAGTTTCTGCTGAATGTGCAGAATGTAAACCTGCATTATAATAGCTTAAATAGGTTGTTTGTGGTAGATCTTGATACACTGTTTGGAGGGGGCTTTGCTTTGCTCCAGTGAGGCTTTGGAAGGGAATGATGTACTAATTGAGAATTCAGCAAATAACAGCTTATAAAAGGTCCTTGTCTAATAAGGTAAGAGACACCTCTAAAAACACACTTTCACTGGTTAGAAGCACGTAAGAGAATGTCCTTGTGGGCTGAACACTTTAGTTATAGGCTATAACAATACTTTGAGCTTTGCAAATGCTGTGTATAATCAGAAATGCTTTTGGTTCTTCCTTGCGGTGCTGAGGTGAAGCAGGAAGGACAGGGAAGCTTGTTCTGTGGTTTTCCTTTTCAGTGCTTTAGGGGGCTGCTGGGAGCTGTACTGAAAGCTCCTGGAAAGGGCTTGGGCACTGTAAGGAACTTGAGTATAAATGCCAAGTTTGCATATGCTCTGCTACAGTGAGTGTTGCTGGGGAGCCAGGCTGAGATCTGATACCTGAAGTGGGGCCCGGTGGGAATCAGATCTTGAAGCACATAGAGCCTGCTTTATTTGGCTTGGTGTCAGTTGGGGTGGCTCCTATTGTAACGGCTACCCTTTTAAAGGAGAAAACCTTCATAGCTAGTTAAAAGTAAGCAAAAGCATTTGAAATGTAAGGTTGATTCAGGCTTTCATGTAAACAATGTACCTTGTGTGGGGTGCACTCTTGTCTGGCAGCCCTGGAAGAGCTGACAGTGACCTCTTCTATGAGGGTGGGAGGAAAGGTCTCTCTGGGAGGTATCATGCTGCTGCTGCTGGAGTCTGATCCTGCTTCAAGAGGAACAGATGCCAAAAGGGGCAAGAGCAATAGCTGAGCACAGGAGTTGGCTCGCTCTGGTGTGAGCTTGGCTGGTGGCTCTCCTGCTGGAGGACCTGGGGCCTGACCTCCTGTCTGATGAGCAGAGCTGGAGCCCCTCATCTCTGCTGCTGAATCAAGGGTTGCTGTCTTACGGGGTGAAGGAGGCAAAGGCTTCGATCAGTGCTCTGCTGTAGTTGCCAGGTGAGAGCATGTGTGCATGTTACTGTTAAAATTCAATGTATGGAGTATCCAGTAATGCTGCTTTTGGCAATTGGTCAGAATGACTTGAAGGTGAGAAAATCTTCCTCCATCCCTTCCAACCCCTGATGTGGTTTAAAGGAATTAATTTTTATTCCTGGTCTGAATGTGAGCTTGCTCTAAACGTTGAATGTTTCTGTGAGTAGGCTCAGCTATATTTGTGTGTGATCCCTCTTGCTGCTGTACTGGGGACTACCTTGGACTTCCACTGCTGTACCTTTGCAGCTGAAATATCTCAGCTGTAACCTATTTAGCTTTCCTGGCAAAACTTTTCAAACAAAGCACCAGGCTTTGCAGGCAGCGTGTGGGTGAATGTAAGCAAAGTCAGCAAGGTGTTCAAATTCAAGTAGGTCAGAAGTGAATTTTACAGGAAACACTGAGGTGTGTATTTTAAGTGATTTTGTTCCAAATAGTAGTCAAATCTTTTTTTTTTTTTTTTTTTTTGAAACTTGGGTTTTCTAGAACTGAATCTAAAAAAAAAATCCCTTCCACCCTGAAAATAATCACCCAAACCTTCAGTTTAATCAAAACATTTATCTCCAGTAGATTGGCTGGGAGCTGTTCCAAACTGGTGCAATTTAAGCTCATTTCTAAGTTGAAATACATGTGATCGTTCAGCAGAGGATTTGCAAAGCTACTCACTTTTAACGTGCATTTCAAAGCTCGCATGAATGCAAGTCAATCATTTTAAAAACACATGCAGGGCTGTGACCTTGGTTATCGTGCAGCCAACCTTTCCACCAGTGTTCCTCCCCATCTTGTGTTGCTTTCGAATCCATGCCCTCGGGCACACGGTTCAGGTGCTTTCTGAGTCGAGGCCCAGTGTACAAATCCTTGGTGAAGTTTATCTGTGGGAACAAAGGCCCTTATTCCACTGTCACTGTGATTGCTGCGTGGGAGTGTTACAGCGGTGCGGGGGGAGGAAGGGGGAGTATGCTTCTGTGCAGTCACAAAATTGAATTCATTCTGTATATTGAAGCAAGTGTCCTTTACAGAGAATAGAAAGTTCAAGAAATAAGAGGTTTAACTTAAGTCATCAATACAAAAGAAATATGCCTCCGGTTGTACCATTGTAAACAAATGAAGCTGGATGTTTGTCTAAACAACTGATAGCTCGCAGGCAAGTAAAGAAAAACCACTCAGGATGTGACATTTCTTTAAGAGGACCTTAATGTTTTGATTTACCTTCACTAAGGAGCAGAACGTGTTTGTGTTAGTGGAGCTGCCCCAGCCCTGAACTTTGCTAGTCGCAGTGCGATTGTGTGAACACAGAACACGGTTCCCTGGGGAAGGGAACTTGGCTGGAGCTGGCTGGTGAGGCAGCCACTGTGTGACTCACTGCAGACCTGCCTCTCTTTCTGCTGAGCTCAGTCCACACACGTGTACCCTTCCCGGGGTCTGATGGTTTTTTGCAGGTTTTGGAAAGTTTCTGTGGACGTTGTGGCACTGCACGCAATTTGAAGTGCGTGGCTGTGTTGTCTCTACTGGGAGTCTGTCTGTAGAGAAGATGAGCTGTGGATGAAGCTGTATGTTTCAAGCAAAGGTGAGATGTGCCCAGTGGCTTGGTGGGAGTGAGGCATAGATAGACCCCAGGAGTGCTGCAAAGCATGTGCCAGGAGTCCCCAGCCTGGTTTTGGTCCTTGGCAGCCTGGTCCTTGGCAGCACCCTGGTCACCTTGTGGGCGAAGCTGTTGGCTGAGTATCTGGGAAGGCAGACTTGAACAGGATTGCTGGGGCAGTGTCTGTCCACGCCACAGAGCAGGGACCAGCGAGTGCAGGGAGCTGAAACATCAAGTGCCTCTGACATTTCCTTGTCGCCCCTTCACAGCCACTGAAACTGCTGGTTTATGGCTGTGAGCAGCAGGAAACACAGGAATGATTTCTCCTTTGACATTTGACTTGCAGACAACGCTTCCAATTAAATTTCCCTTTTTTTAAATAGATGTTGGTTCAGGTGTATTATCCTTTTTATTTTATTAGTATTATTATCTGTTGTTGAGGTGGGTAGCGATGCAGAATTTGCTGACATTTTGGCAGAAAGGCTTCTGAAAGGGTTGCCTGTTCTTAACCTTTGGGGACACAGGGGACTCTGCTGTTGGGCATTTGCCAAGGCCATGGCTGTCTTAAAAGCTCTACCTCTCTTCTGGGATCTGCAACCCCAGTGAATCCAGCACGTGCTGGAAATCCCAGGGCATCTTTAATTACCTCTTGGCTGCAGCTTGTAGGCTGCTTGCCTGGGTGGAAGGTGGTGGGGTCTCTGGGTAGGATGCACAGGGAAACCCCAGACTCACCTCTGGAATTGCCTCCTGTAAAGATAAACAGCTGAGCCCAAATATTTCCTAATGCCTTTGCTTTTCATTTGTTTCATTCTGCTGGCTGGATAAAGGTTTTCTTTTTCTCATGATGATGAGGGATGTTCTTTGTCAGGGCTCTTAATCTCTGAGGCTCTGCAGATAAACCTACAGACCTGGAAAATCAGGGGAGAAGGAAGATGTGGCTAGTCAGGCAGGGAGAAGGAGGCTGAAGAAAGAGCAGTAGAAGTGGAGGGGAGGGGGATGTTAGGAGAAGGTGAATTATGTCACGTTGTTAATTTGTGTTAACTTGTCCCATTCTCCTGAGCTGTTGTGAATTAGAACAAACTGGGTCAGCAGAAACTTGCTGGTCTCCCAGCAGAAGCATCAGGAGATGATGTACAGGGATTTAACGATATGAATTGGTTTTTTAATTATTATTTTCCAGTGCATTGTGGCTGGGGTTTAGCTTGGAATAGCTTTACTGAGAGACCTGCAAAGGCAACAGTTGTGGCATTACCCGCAGTGAGCAGGAGATGTGTGGGGATCAGCTGTGTGGCTGTTCCAGGCTTTACAAGTTATGTTGCAGGGATTTTGCTTTGTAGAGAGCTGTGTGGTTAAATCCTTTTCATCTTTTTTATGACTAGTGCTGCTCATATAAGTTACTTTCTCTTCTGCTAGAGATAGCTCTGGTCCTAGTGTGATAGGAGAGAGGAATGTCCTTTGCTTCACAGAGTGCTGAGGGCTAGAGCAGCTGCCTTTGCTGATTATTCTAAAAGCATTTGGGATGCAGGAGGAAGAGGGCTTGCAGCTGCTTATCCTAGTGCCAGCACCAGTAGTGGTGGTCTGGATCTGAACTGGAAGGGCTGATCTCCAGTTCCTGGCAGGTCCAGAGACTGTGGGCTAGGTGGTACGTGGCGGGATGCCTTTTGATGCTCTTCAACCATGCACCCTGAGTTGGGTGGTTGGGGCAGAACTGTGCTGTGACCCTGTGGGACAAGACAGATTGCCTGGGTATAAAAGCTGAAAACATCCTAGGCTCAGTCAGCCTCACAAGGGCATCCTGCCTGGTGTACAGCTGGAGGAATACCACTGAGCATTGTTAAATGCACCAGCCATGCAACATAAGGTCCAGTTTTCTCTTCTACTACTGTATGTAAACTCCATCTAAATGATCCAGGGCTGGATCCAGACCCCTGATGGTATTTGGGCGAATGGGTCATCTGTGCCCCCGGGATTGATGCTTGCTCTAATCAAACTCAGTATTTCTTCTGACAGCCCTTTGCCTCTGCATGGCATCTTCCATGTCAGTAAGCCCCAGTGCCTCTACAACCCTTAATTACCTGTCTTTTTCATCACGTCCCTGTGGAGAAATATAATTCCCTAGTTTATAGGTAGGAGCTTTGAGGCGTAGAGAGGCTAAGGTCAAGAGGAGAGATGCATGGGGAATGATAATACAGACCAGTAAAGTATTTTGACACTTACATTCCTTCTGATTCTGAAGGAGAATCAAAAATACTGAATTATCTGTGCCTTTACAAACTTCCTTACTTACAAATATGTGCAGCTCACTCCTTGCTGATATAAGATGAAGAGTAATCGAGAGGAGCAGTGCTCCTGGGTGACTCCCTGAGCAGGGCATGGGACTGTATGCCTCTTGGTGAGAGAGGTTTGGGGCTGGAGATATGTAGCAGGAGTGAAATGCAATTTATGAGGGCATAGATTTAAATGAATTGGATCATTTATAAAATCAACTTCTCCGGGCTACTTAGCTTTTTGATGTCTCACCAGTATTTAATTGTCTTAACTTGGTCTTAATAGAATTATTAGGTTTTATATCTCTGTAGATCTTGATTTATTTCCCAGCTCTCAATCTATTGGCCTGTGGCAACACTTCTACTTAGCTTTGATTTGTGTGTGTGGGGAAAGTTATTAGACCAAGTTTGTTCTGCATTGACAAGGGAACAAGTTCTTAACCAAATTATCTGTCTGTAGCCCAGTAGTAGCAGCCACAACAAAAAAGGCTCTGGGTTTGGCACTCCCAGCTGCCTGTGGTGTATTTGTCTCTCTGTTGGTGTGAACAGTGGGGGGCTGTGTACAGGAAGGGGATGGTGGCTTTGCTGTGGTTGAGTGCTGCTTACTGTCCTTAGAGAGTGTGAGGGGTTGCTGCAGTCAGAAGAAACAGGTAAAAACCTTTTCCAAGCAGAGCTGTGAGCCAAAGTTGGTGACTGGAGGGTTAAGTGAGGCAGGAAGATAAATATTTAAGTTTCAGTATTTGTATTTTTCTGAAATGCTTAAGTATGTTTTGAAACAAAGTCTTTATTTGTTTTTGTTTGGTTTGATACAAAACAGGATTTTCAGGACTTGAGCCAAGTCACTGAAACTTTTCACATCTTCCTTGGTCAGTGACTAAGTTGAAGCAAACAAAGAAATTAACTCCCTGAATCAGCTGCTTCCCCAGGCTGCCAAGGTTTTGGGTGGGAAAGAAGAGATATCCTCTGGGACCCTGTTATTTAGAGAAGAGGCTCACCAGCAGCAGATTGGGGAAGACATCTTGGGACACCAGTGGATTTAGCTCATAATAACAGCAGGAGGTCAGTGACAGCTCTGTCTGTAGCTGATAAGTAAAAGAACAAGCTCAGAACTCTAGGTCAGGAAACAGCAGCTGTCATTACCCTAGAAGCCCTGATAACATAATCCTTTAATAATACCAACATAATACCAGCAGCTGAAGGTGGGGGAGGGAGAGGAAAACTAGAAAACCTGTCCCTGGGTTTGCTGTGGATAGATGTGGGAGTGGGGGATGTGTGCCCAGGGGCACAGGGGGGCTGGAGCACAATACAGGTGAAGGTGGATGTCTCTGAGCACAGGAGGTGGCTTTGCTAGGAAGGATGCTCTGCTGCATGTCCCAATGATTTTTTTGTTGTTGTTTTTTAACTTTTTCCCCACCCAAAAGGGAGCGGTAGGACCTGTGCTCCTGCCTGTGCCCTGAACTAATGCTGCCACTGCCTGCTAGGAGAAGGAATCCCCTCTGGTCATCCCCTTGGCCACTCTGTGCCTGGGCCAGAAGTACCAGCTATTTGGGATCGGGGATCCTCTAGCTGCTGAAGACACTTGCCTAAGGCTCTTGGAGGCAGCAGGGTTTTGGCTAGCCCCTGCAGAGGAGGGCTGTTCCTCAGGGCTCTGCAGCCCCTCTGAAGTAGGGAGTTTGTGCAGAGCATTGAAAATAATGCCAAAAGTGTAGTCTGCCTCTTACTGGATATGTTGTCCCTCTGCCCCCCACTTAAGAAAATGTTGCCCTCCAAATTCAATCCTGTAGCCTATTATTCATGAGGTCATTACTGTTTAATTTAATCACCAAATGTCAGCTGAATCCCATTTATTCTGCTAGCTCACTAGAGATTTACCTATTTATTTTACATTTCAAATGAATTGCTCATTATTCTGTCATTCTGGGATTTTATTCTGTAATTTATTTTGTGGGCCCTGACAAGTTGAAAATGAGCCCTGGTTCTCTTCTCTGTCTTGCATGTTAATTGTCAGGCCCACGGTTCAACTGTTCGCTTGCAGGACCAAGGGACCTGACCCAGTATGTGGGGAGGGAGGGGATCAGGCTGTGTAATCCCAAAGCTGCTGTTGTTGATTCAACTGTGATGAGAAGGAAACACTTTTTGTCTTCCCTCACTCCTCTGCCTCTTGGGTCAATGTCAAAGGACAAATAGCCCTGTGCAACTTGCTACCGAAATACATCACGGCGAGTGGAGGTGTATAGTGTCCCTTATGGTGCGTGGGCATCAGTGTGAATGTGCAGCTGGAGTCCTGAGAGCAAAGACTGTAAAATAGAAATGTTGGAAATCATACGCTGTTTGGGGTATAAATCAGCCTTCTGTTTTAATGAGGTTAGGACAAAACGGTCCTCAGTGAGGGACTGTCCTTAGGTTGCCTGTTTCTAGCTCTTTTTTTGCTCTTGTTTTTGTCCTGTGTTGGTGCTGGAGAACACAGGCCAGTGCTGTGCTCCAGCTAGCAAGGTCCCTGGCTCCTGTGATGTCCCTCACCTGGATTAGCTCTTGTTGTCTGCTGTAGGTCCGGGTGGCCGAGCTCAGACCAGCTCCTCGCAGACAGTTCATGGTGCTGTTTGCCTGGCTACTGAGATCACTGTGTGCCATCTCAGCCCCAACCAGCCTCTTTCTCCTTCCTATTGCAGAACACACAATATTATGGAAAACCAATTTTCTGTCTGGATTAGTTCTTTATCTGCCAATTGAGCGCTCTCTGCTATTTCTCAGCTGCCCTGTGAGCTGCTGGGACCCATGGGCCCTGCACATTGCCCCTTTATTATCCAGTTGAAGAGTGGCTCTTCTGTGCTGGAGAGAAGGAAATTCACAGAAGGCCAAAGACACTGGCAGGCATTAGAAAGAGCAGGAGGAGGAATTCAGAGGATATGAAGGGGGATTTCAATCTACAGCCTCATTTCTTGGTGGAATATAAGCTGAGCGTGCTCTCAGTGTGGTGAGAGTAAACAGCACAAATTCCACTGGGTTTGTCTTTGACGCTTTCCCTAACTGATACCAGTCCAAAGCACCTCATTGATTTTTCTGCTTTGCCCAGCCTGAGATCAGCAGTATGAGATTGCTCCTATTTGCTGGGCTGAGTTATTGCCTGCTGCTTCCAGTGAACTTCCCTGGCAGGTGGGTGAGTTGGATGGTGCAGACCTGTTTGGCTTTTTTTCAGAGATGCTGTTTCTGGACGTAGTATTTTTGCACCCTTCTCAGCCTGGGCTATCAAGGGCATATTTTTGGAAGGCAGTGCTTCCTAGGACAGGAAAAAGCTTTCTTGGATCTGCCTCACCATCTCTGTGAAGTAAGAAGTAAGCCTGATCTTGCCAGGCTAATACCTATGAGGTTATAAGGAGGGTGAGCTACCCAAACAAGTTCTCTGCCTCTTGGTGTGTGCTTATGCTGTAAACTGCTTGCAGCCAGATTTCTCAGTCCTGCTTTGTGCAGCACTTTATGCTAAGAGTAACATAGACCGAAACAGGGTCTTTCGGACATGGCTGCAGTATGAGCAATTGCCAGAGCCCCTAAAATGTCAGCGACTCGCTCTGGGCTGTTTCCTGGAATTTATCCCTTTTCCTGGGATCTGGGTTGAGCTTCTGTGCCCTCAGTGGTGAGGTTTTTGGGAGAGGGATTTGCCTGGTTTGCACTTCCTCAGTTCCAGGAGGAATGGGGTGGCCAAGTGCTCACTACTCGTTTTTGTGAACAATAGCTCAGAAAGCATAATTTTCCAACTGGATGTCAGGCATGTGTATTCCTGGATACTTAAGTGCTCTTGACTTTCCCCTAACTGAATTTGTGTCCTAGCATTTTTCTTAATTATGCTCCCTGATTCCTCTGTGTCAGTGTTTAATTGGAGATTAATAGGGAAAACAGCAGTATGCATCCTGATAGAGGAAATGGATCATGTGCATGTCTCTTCCATGCTCCTGCCAGGCTCTGGGGAAGAGCCTAGCTAAATTTTGGGCTTGTCCTTCCTTTTCAATGTGAGTGTCTCTTCTGTTTCCCTCACTGCTGCCCTGCTAATGCCAAGGAGGGTGGCCAAGTCTCCTGATCAGCAGCACCTGTCCTGGAGCAGGGTGTCTCTGTTGAGAAACACAATGGGCTGAGCAATTTTTCCCATGCATCTCCCCACACCCTGGCTCTTTGGGGTGTGATGGGGAGGGGTGTTAGACCATCAGTAGGTGTTTGGTGAAGCCTGGTTAGATCCAGCCAGAGGAAAGGCTCTGGAGCCCTGCTGAGCACTCCTGGCTCTGCCTTCAGCTGAGCATGGGATGACGAATAGAGGTTATTCCTGCAAATGCTCCTTCCACCCATTAACAAGCAGTTAATGGTAGAGGGATCCAATAACAATCCCTCAGACTGGCTCATGAGGTTGTATGGCAGTGTCCCTGCCAAGCAGCATCTCTTGCATCCTCCTGTGACTGGGAGAGCAGTGAAGGGGATGAGGGGAATGCTGCCTGGGGCGCTGGATAAATTTAGAAGCTTAAGCTCCTTTCCTCTGTCCCCATAAGATAAGTGTAACCATGACTGACACAGATGTGGCAGCTGGTGTCCCTCTGGTAGCCAGGGATGCAGATAGCAAAATCATTGACTGTACTGCAGCTGAGCACCTGCGTTAGGCTCATTTTCCCCAAAATGAGTGTTCCCAGACAGGCTATGAAAGTGAGGAGCAATTTGGTAGGCTATGTGCTGGTTGGGGTGGCTGTTTGGTGTTGCAAAGCTCCTTGTACCTCTTAACTGTAAAAACTGCTGCTCCTTTTGAAGCTGCATAAGCAGTCATATTACTGAGAGCACTAAGTAGAAAATAGAGCCCCTCAACATCTTCCCTGCTGGTAACACATTGTGAAAAGCTTCCTTTCCTTTTAAAAGGAGCAAAAGAGCCTTGCTTTACTGCCAATAGAAGATGCATTTCTCTGGCAATTGCCGCAAAATAAATCTATTTAAATAGAGGTAATTTGGGCCAAAGGAATTGATTTTGCTATCACAGTATGTTGGATAACACTAGTTTGTTTCTTAAAAAAAAAAAAAAAAGATGGGGGCAGGACTACAGTTTGGTATTTTGCACAGCTTTATGGCTCTTTCCCTCCATGTTTTTGCAGTCTGTCTCAGAGGGGTGTTGCTGTCCCTTCCTCCCACCTTGGTAGGTCTAGTTTTGCTGTCCCAATTAGCATGCGAAATGCCTGGCTAGTTAGTCTAGCCCCACACGCCAAAAATACTCATTTAATTTTGGATGATTGCACTTCTAGAGGAGATGGGTCAGGGTATAGAGATGGCAAAATTAAGGCTTTGGATACCCATAAGCTTTGGTAGAAGATGCAGTGGCTTAGAGCATCCAATAATTGTACCACTGGTTACCTGCAGCTGAGTACTAAAAAAAAAAATGAGGTGTCTAAGGAAAATAGATATTTGGTCAGTTTAGGCTGCCAAGAGCTGACTGGTTTTGTCTCATTTCTTTCCCTCTTTATCATCAACAAGGTGCTTTCAAGCACGGCCAAATTACCCCAGGGCTAAGTAAGTCTGGGTTTTGGTAATGCTGTTTCGTAGTGCCATGGTGGCTTCCTCCCTTCGAGGCTCCTTCTTTGAGCTGGGGCCAGACTCCCCAGGTGGAGGCTGCAAGCTGTTGCTCGGTGGGAGGCTTTTGCCTCTCTTGCCCCAGCAAGCCCTGGCTGGAGTGGGGATGCAGAGAACCCCAGCTGTGGGGGATGCAGTGGAGGATGCAGAGAACCCCAGCAGGTGCTGAGCAGCAACACAATGGAGACAGCAGGTAAGGATGGAGCTAATCCAGAAGTGTCTCTTCACTGCCTTCAGTCATTAGTACCCATCAGACCCTTGAGGTGGTGGGATTAAGATGTGAACAGGAGGGTTGAATTATGGCTGGAAAACCACCAGATTTCTTGGTTTTGATCAGGAAACCTTTCAAATTTACCTCCATGGCTTGGCTAGTCTAATAGTGAATTGATTTCTCTGTGCCTTGGTACGTTTTACAGAAGCCCTGTCAATACAACACACTTGATTTAGTCAATAAGAAATGGGCTGGGGACTTCAGACTGGGATTTAATCATTGCAACATCACTGGTGACATTTCAAGTGACAGATTTCCCATTAACCTGGGGAACCCACTTTGGCTTGTTCCTGCAGTGCCCTCTGATCAGTTAATGTTTGAGGGGGAATTCCCTGCACAGACACTGGTGTTTATGGCTGTAGGACCAGGAAGCTGAGGAGTGATGGAGAAGGGAAGAGCAAGACACCAGACCAGGATAGTGCTGCTGCCTCAGCAGATGCACTGCTGGCTCCATACTTCAGTCCTGCTGTCACGCTGCAAACTTAATAATGTTTGTCAGCAGCTAATTAACACAATAACAACTGCTTTCTGGCAGAAAGCTGCATGGACCCTGCAGATCATGATTCTCTGCCCTCCTGGGGAGCGGTTGGGGCAAAGATGGGTCTCCAGCGAGTAATAGCAGTGCTGCTGTGCACCAAAGGTGGGGTGAAGAGCTCTTGTTGCTTCTGAGGAAAGGCTACCACTTGCAGATGGCAGAAGGTGCAGCCTGTGGGTGCAATGGGGACTTGGAAAGATAAGCGAATTGGCCCCTGCTACAATCTGATTAGCCTCGCTCTTCAGAAGCCCACAGCCACAAGCCACAGCACTTGTCTCACCTAGTAGTTGGTAGGTTTTTAGTGTATTCCCTTCTGTGTGTGGTTGGAGTGTGGTGGTTCTGACCTGTCCAATTAAATCTTAGTGCTGCTGAGAATGCCATTCAGGCAGGGGTTGTTTAGCACTTGGATGCAGGATGTAGCTCTGCAGAGTCGGTAGCTGGACTGTTCCAGTGGTGGGTCTCCTGCCAAGCCACTCAAGTCTGTGGAAATCTCAGATTTCTGCAGGCTCTGGAGTAAAGGGATGTTCAGGAAACCACACTTCTCCATCTCCCATCAGAGTTAAGTGGACATGAGGCATTGAGCTTTTCCCTGCCTTCCCTATGGCATCTGGGTAGCGAGCTGTCACTTGCTGTGCGTTTGTCATAGTGGGGACTGCCCGTGAGAGGCTCTGTCCAGACAAACACCTTTCTCCACGTCATCCCGGTCCACTATTCCCTTGGCAGCTGTGGGAACAGAGGTTCTCCCCTGTTCCAGTGGAGCCAAGATGCTGCCTGCTCCTCCTGGGCCTGGAGCAGAAGTTACTGATCCTAGGTTGCTGCCAGCTCTTTGCCTTTCATGAGAGCCCTTTATTCTCAGCAGGGCAAATAGAAAACCCATGACCCCCTCTGCTGGCAGTCATCTCCTGTTGAAATATTATTTCAAGCCAATATAAAATTCATTCATATCATCATCGGTGTGAAATGAGGAGGCAAGGGTTTTCCTTGCTTTTCCCATTAAGAATAAATCTGCCCTCTGAGACAGCCTGTTTACATCCTTTAATGAGCCTCCGCTGTCTGAAGCGGGATCACTGCCTGCTCTGCAGGATGAGCCACACTTGCTGAGCACCCTCTGGTCTTTCTGTTCCTCCTACAAGGAGTGAGAAATGATCCTGAGTTGCCTGAGCAGGGCTCCTGGCACCCCCTCCCCTGGGACTGGCTGTATTTCAGCTCTGCTACTGACACTGGGGGTTTTGTGTGGCTGGGGCAGCCTGATGATGCTGGGACACAACATAAAAACTAACTGAGAATTCAGAAAGAATTCTTTTTGCTGTTGTAGTGAAGGAGGCTATTCTGGTAATTAAGCTAACTCGGGGGCCCTGAGGCAGGGGGTTGGACTGATTTGTACATTAGCTGAGGTAGGGAGGTAGCTAGTGGCATGGGTCTGAGCTGGGAGCACTCTCAGGGGCTGTACTTCCCACCTGGAACAAGCTGGGAAGTGCAGGAGTTTGGGGTTGTTTTTTTTTTTTAAGAGAAATTTTGGAATTTCAGAGTTTATCTAATATACCTTATTCCTTCAGGTTATTTTTAGCTTGCTATGGTAGTGAGATGAAAACATCTTCCAAGCCTCTAAATGAGGAGCTGCTTGCTTCTCTTCACTGGATCTGTTTTATAGGTGAAGGAGGAGAGTAATAGAGCCAGAAATGTAATTATATCTCTCACAATGTGGGGCTGTTCCATGGCAAGACCTTTGCTCTGTGCCTAGTGGTGAGGAGCGACACTCAGCTGCAGGGTTTCCACAAAAGAAACGATGCAGTTACTGACTTCCTCCCCCAGCTCAGGAGGCTGTGAGTAAAGAGAAAGATACTCCACAGGGCAAGGTGTTGTGATTTGGTCTGGGCTGGCACAGGCAGCTCTTTTGGTTTGACTGTTCTGTCTTGCACTGTTGAGCCTGCTTGGGTTGGTTGTGGTGGGCTCTTGTGTACAGGCAGAGCTAGCACCTCTAATGCTAAGGACTTAGACTTGAGAAGACCAGAGATTAATGTCTAATTTGTCTTTTTCCCACCTCATGGGTACTGGATGGAGGCTCTGCAGAGCGAGGTGTGCTGCAGACTGACAGTCAGCAACCTCATCTGCAGTTTGTGCCTGACCAGGTCATTCTCTGAGGGAGCAGGCCAGCGCTGTCTGACTTGCCAGCAGGCTTTCTAGGTGGCCTCCCGTGGCCAACACACACAAGCCACTCCATGCTTATGCTCATGTAACAGTGTTGAGGGAAACCCCTCCACCTGCAGATAAGGTGATGTCCAAGGATGCTCTGTGGTCAGTGGGGATGGCCAGTCATTGTCTCCTCCTGTTAGCAGCCAGCTGAAGTTTCCCAGGTTTGAAAACTGTGTTTCTGATCCATTCATGCTGCTTGATACTGACAGGAGAGCGAAGACCTTATGGTTAGCTCAGAAAAGTTCAGATTTAGCTCAGAAAAGTTGTCTCAACTTTGCTCTGTGTCACTTTCTCCCTTTAAACCAGTTGACCAGGACTGGGAATTACCTGCTCACTGGTTCTGTGGGCTATACAGACTTGTCCTTCTTTGCTAGCACCCAAAGATGCTGCTCATCACAGCTGAGGCCAGCAAGAGGCAGGGGGTACCTGTGGGTGACTCATGGAGCTAGAAGAAATGGGAACCAGCATATGACAAGGGGATTGTTACCCTGTGCTCTGCCCACACCTGGAGGGGACAGAGGTCTGGGTGTGTGAAGGAGAAAGAGGCTCCGTGTTCAGCTCAATCCAGGGTAAGAGCACTGTATGTTTCACTGTCTATGGAAAGTGGATAATAACCTGAGCTGGTATCACTTGGCTGGAAAACACACTTTCCTGACTTGGCCTGGATTGTGGAGGAGGGTGATGCATGTTTACACCAGCTGCAGTGCTGACCTAGTAACTACAAAGCAGGGGGTTTTGTTAAAGGATGGAATTGGTCTGCTTTGGTCTGTACAAAGCAGCTTTTTTAAGCTGGTCCTGCTGTGTGAGTTGAAAAACAATGTTGAAATAAGAAAAAAACCTCCATAAAGAGGAGATCTTGAAGACTTTATCCTAATCGTCTATCCTAATGCTTTCTGCATTAAAGCATTACTATAATGAGAATGTGTCAAAGGCTTTGCTGGAAAAAAAACCAATGTTAAAACAGATTAGAGCATCTATCTGTACCATAAAGAGATCTTTTTATTAGAAACTGCCCATAATTCCAGCTGTCACAAAATGAGACTCCTGGAATGCCCTGTGAGTAGCCATTAAAACTGGGGAAGACTCAGCCATATGGTCTTGCTTTGATTGTTTTCAGTGAAAAAAGTACTCTGCCCCTTGGGCTATCATTGCTTTGGGAACCTCTGCCTACAGGAATTAATGACCTCTCATTAAACTAAGATAATCATTACCTCAATTCACAGCTGACTGTGGGGAGGAGGATGAAGGCCATGCTGTGTGATGTGCCGTATCATGTGTCTTGCCCTTGGTCCCCAGACTTGTCCTGAACAAGTACCTCCCTGAACAGAAGCATGAGATGGTCAGTCAAAGGCTGGTGTGACCCAGGGCCTGAGAGGGGCAAGCTTCAGCGCAGCGGTGGAAAAGGAGTTTGCAGAGATAGTAACAGAAGGTGGGACAAGAAACTTTGGTTTCTTTGGAGCTATAACAATCAGAATGTGTTCTTTTCACTGGAATAACTTCAGTTTTTTATCCTCCTCCTTCCTCTAGCAAATAATGGTGGGTTTTTTTAAAAAATAAAATCCTCCCTCACCTCTGAGACTCTAGCTTAGCTGAAATGACATTTTCACTTGGGGAGTGAAACAGAGGAGGAGAAATATCTAGCCACCTTAGCCATTATTTCCCCCCCATCCAAAATGAAGTAGTGGAGATATAAGGAGAGATGCACAGGGCTGAAGGAGCTGGGGAGTATCTGAGGGAGAACAGAGGCAGGATCAGATTATCATCAATGCTTTTGGGTTTCTGCACTAGTAACAATTCAGACATCAGTCCCTAGATTCTTATTTTGATCCTTTTGAGTTTGGAATATAAAAAGAGTTCTCCATATTCAACAGATGCAAGTGAAGAAGGCACAAAGGGGAGAGAAAGCGCCAGATCCTTTAACTTCTTTGAAGAATTGAGCATTTGAAAAAATGATTTTTATTTTAAAAGGGGGAGAATTAGAAAGGTTTCAAAATTCAAGAAAGAAAGGGAAGGAGGGGAGAGAAACATAACTCTAACCTGTAATTGTCCTCTCCGTATTCATTTTACTGCTCCAGAGGCCATTATTTGTGCTGTGTGACTTCTCACAGGTTTTCTCACTGTTGTTCCCACTCCTAAATGCGGTCTTTGAGTATGATGCTGCTTTGCCTTCTCACCTCCCTGTTTTATTCCCTGGTAAAGAGTGAGGTGCAGCCCAGGGAGAACCCGCTTTGACATTACACTCCTGGTGTGTGGTTCACGCCAGTGCAAAGCTGTAGCAACCTCTGGAGCGTTTAGTTTTTGGGTTCGCCCCCCACCTCCCATCCCTCCTTTGTCCTTGTGTTTGCAGCCACCTCTTTGTGTCAGCCTTGAGTGAACAAATACTGTGAGCACTTTGTGGTGTTTGAGGTATTCCCTCTGGTCCTACAACAGGACTTGTTTAGACAAAGACCTTGACACAAGCAGATGGTTTCTCTGCTGTCTTTGCTTCTGGCATTTCACCTTGAACATAGTGATTTTAATGTATCTTCCTCTGTTTGGAATAATTTGTCTTAACAGTTTCCACCTTGTGCTCCTTTCCTTTGCTGATAGCCCCAGCTTGAGGCTCAGATACAAACATTTGCGATGGTGTTTGTCTCTCCATCCTTTAACAGATGCTTATCCATCTGAAAAATATGCATTATGTTGTCAAACAAATAGCTGTGGCTTTCGATGGGTGAAGAGGGGCAACTGTGTTTAGATTTGGGGGCACCTATGAACACCCTCACGTGTCATAGTAGTTGCTGGTTTAGCAGTGAGACTGCATTTTTTTTTCCCAGTGCTTTGGTTGTGTATACAAATTATTTTGTAGTCTTGGGTTTTTTTCCATTGAGATCTGTTGGGGAAATCTTCTTTTGTTTGTCAGGTCTTCTAATGGCTGTGTAGGAGGGTGAGTAACTTTTATAGAGTGCAGCTATGAAAGTGGTCACTTGGCAGCAGCCTGGTTTGCAGGGTTGTTCTAACAGACATGCAAATTACTGTTGTTCTTGTGTTGAATCCCAAAGTGGGTGGAATCCTTCCTCAAGAGAAAATAGCAGGACAAGGCACATCATAGCTTTGCTATTACTGCAGAGCACTGAGCAGTGACCATGAAGTGCTGTTGCATTTTATTTGCTTCCATTTACAGTCAGTTGACTGACCTGCATTCTGCATAGGCAGCTGTATGATTTGAGCTAAATGAGTCAATGACATGTGGGACAGAGATAGGTGGCTCTTCTAAGCATGGGTGAAAGGTGACATTGATGTGTCTTAGGAATTATGTTAAAATTGATGGGAGTTGATAATATCCAAAGTACATTGGCATTTACAAATGCTCAGCAGCTGCCGCTGTGGCTGTTAATGCTCACTCCTACAGGCACTTTCTATCTCCAGGACCCTCTGGGACTGGAGCTGGTGTGGGTAGAAGGTGCAGTAGTGACTGTGTCTCCTGAGGGCTCACTCGCGGTGGGCAACTGGTGTCCTGGGGCAGCTGGGAGGCAATTGTTTAGTTTTGTCCTTTTTCTGTACCAAAATAGCTTATGCGTCTGCTGGATCGTGCTGCAGAGTGATTCCAGAGGGACTCTCACAGGGGCAGAAGACACTGCTGTGGAAATGTCAAGTGTGGTATATGTCCATGCCAGCTTCAGTTGTGAAGTGTGGAGCTGTGGTTTTGTTCCAGGTTGTCCCAGTTTGGGAAAAGGCACCAGGACCCAGCCCTTTAGAGGGAATTCACTGTCACAGTGCGTCCTGCTTAGCCACAGTGCCAGGCTGAGGGCTCGGGGTGTCCCCATCTGATTGGTGTTACACCCACCTATGGAAGGATCAGCACAAGCCAGAGATGAGACTGGTGAATTATCCCCTTGCTGCTACTGCTGTGTAATGTGAAAATAAACCATTTTCTATATATGAAATCCTGCAAAGTAATTAATATCCTAGCCATTAAATTCCACTGTAGTATACTCAGTGTTAATAAGCTAGCTAAGAGCTCTGCTTGAGATTAATAAGTTGCAAATGACCCAAGGGCCACTGCTTCATGCTTGCTTTTTTCCCCATTTACCCACCCAAAATTACAGAATTTAAATAGAAAGACAATTTTCATTTATGAGTTAGTATCATTATTCATAACTGGAGAGTTGTAAGGAATAAAAAGCCTTTCTGGTTAATTAGAGACTTCAGCATCTCGGGAAAATTTGGAAGGGAAGAAAATTTGGGTTTGAGGTCTACAAATATAAGGCACAAATCAAAAGGAAGAGTAATGTAATTTCTGCAGAAATTCCAAAATGCTTAATCCTAAGGGTCCAGCTCTCCTGTGCAGGCCAATGGTCTTGCTGCAGGGAGTGTGGAGCGTGCCAGGAGGTAGAGTTGATGGATATCTGAAAGAGCAAGGAGTTCCTTTTGCTGGTCATGCTGTACAAATTCTAGAGCTTTTTCCGTGCACTGACCTGCTTGGTCTATCTTTGAGCTGCTTGTGAAATGTGGGAGAGGTGCTTGGAAGGAAGCAGGAGCAGAACTAGGTTCTCCCCTTGGAGTCACACAGCTGAGGTTACTAAGCCAGAATCCCCTCTCCCCTTTGAAAAGGGTCAGGATGGGAGAAACTTGGAATGCTTTAGTGTATAACTGTGGCTTTTTTCTTCCTCTCAGGGCTGTCAGTCTGCTACTGCCTGCCAGCAGCAGAATCTCTAATTAAAACAAATTAGAGGGAGCAGACCTAGAAGTATAGAAATGCTTTGCTAATTATGTGGTTTGCTTAGCAGGAGAGCTGGGCTGCGGTTTTGTTCACATCTTTTCTAAGAGAAGGTGGCATTGCTCAGAGATGCTGGGGAGAGAGAGGGAGTCTTGGAAACTTTGGCTGTTTGTATCCATGTGTGGACTACCTCTATGCCCAAAGTACAGCCTGATTCCTTTATTAATGTTCTTTCTGCACTTTCTGAAAACCTGGTGTTTCTACTGAGCTGTTGTGTTCAGAAGCATCTCTATATTGCGTACAATCCTCCTGTAGTTCCAGATGCTCATCTTTTCTTCCATCCCTTTCCCATCCCTTAGGGACAATTAGGGAAGAGATTGTAAATTCATAATTATGGACCTTTTCAAACCTAGATTAGTTCCTCCAGTCTATCAGGTGAATACATATTTATAAGTGTTCTTAAAAATGCACCATCTTTCACTCGATGAGGTATAATGAATCCATCATGTAAATACATGCTCAGGTGCAGAATGGAAAAATCCTTATGGTATTTTTTAGGATTATTAGAGGGATGTTCCTTGAGCAGCTTGTCTTCTCTCAAAAGTGATAATAAAAGAGATTTAACTGTAGGCAATGGACAGATCACTTAATGGAGGTTTTTTCTTTATCAAAAGCATACTGGTACTCTTTGGGCAGGCAGATTCTTTCTTTTACCTCTGCAACTTGGTTCATGTTAAGAGGAGTAAATTAAAGGAACTTAAGGAATAACTCACCTATGCTGCTGAGATCAAACCCTGAAAAGCGCATTTTCCAAGAGTGCATGTTCCAAACAGAAAAACAAAAAACTTGGTTATTGATACAAGAAAGGTGGAGGAATGTCATCTTGTGCATGTTGGCAGCCCTGGGCTGAAGGAGGAGTTGTGGATCCAGAGTCCTTTTTACCCATCCAAGCTCTGCAAGACCTGTACCGCATGACTGTGAGAACTCCTCCTTTTCTTCACCTCAGTTTCTCTGGTGGTAATCCAGGTCCTTGAGCTACTCGGAGAGTTTTGGTTGCAGAGTTACTGCATGCGATAAGTGCACTCTTCTCAGCACTGTAGACCTCCCCAGAAGCCTGGTACCTGATGTGTGTCCCAGTGGTTCTGCTGCCTTTCTGCATTTGGGGCAGTTGGTACTTGAGAGGGCTGACTTTGGAGGAGAGGCTGTAGCAATTGCTGTATGGGGCCTTGCAGCGAGGGTTGGGGTTTGGGACTGTTCCTCTGGTCAGTCAGACCTTCCTTTCCTCCTCAGTGTGAGCACTTCTGAGCTCTGCCATGAAGGATGATGACCATGAATGAGTTGGTTCTCTTCTAGAGGAGGTGTGGGTCTGGTAGGCTCTCAGATGGAGGAAGGTTTGTGTCCCCATCACTGGCTCTGGTGCTGGCCCATGGGTAGCCTTGAACAACCAGTTCTGGTTTCCTTCCTTGTACTGTGGTTTCTCTGCAGAACCTAGCATTTATTACTGTTTTGAGTATTTAGTTTAGCTTTTTTCTATTCACAAATGTTAGTAGTGAATCTTAACACTAGCCTACGTCTCTGGGACCTACTTGTGATTACAGTTAATCAGGGCTGTAAGTGCTTTGTTGGGCTGATGCCAGGGCACTCGGTCACACTCTAAATTAAACTTGCCTATCAAATCCTCCTGCTGCTGGGTGGAAGAATACACCTCTTCCAGATTACTGGGTGCCAGGGGAGGGCAGTACTCAGCTGGAAGTCAGCCTTCTCATCTCTCAGACAAGTTAGGGAACCTTGCTGACTCCTATCCTAACCCTAATTAATAGAATCCATTCTACTTTCATTGCATGACACTGCTTAACTTCTTAGAAAGCAGGAAACAATGATTCTGGAGTGTTAACAACTATCCTAATTTAATGTTGCATGAAATAGCTGATGCAGAAAGAAATTTGGGATTTTATGGCTACATCTCTCTAGAGTCTGCCTACCCAAAGGGAAAGGGTTTATTTTAATTTTTTTTTTTACTTGGAACAAAGGGAGCCTATTTTGTAAAGCAGTGAGTCAAGAAATGCATAGAAGAGGTGCAAAACATTTTTCTCGTATGCCCGTTTTCCTGCAGACTTATTAATTGCTGTGTGCCACAGGAGACAGCAGTTGTTCCTTGTCAAATGAACGGGAGGAAAGTTGTGCCCTCAGCATTTGCAGGTGAATTCTATGTATGTGTGTGAGGTAGCCTTTGTCTGATGCGGAGTTACTTCTTTCTCTGTTTTCATGTCATGTGCAACAAACCTAAAGATGCTAAAGCAAAACGGTTGTGTATCTTGGAAAAACTTTTCATGCTTCTAGTCCACACTGAGCTTGTGTGAATCCTACTCTCATTCAATCCATGAGCCACTGTGTGCATGCTGTATGTTACCAGGTGCCACCACCCACAATCCCCAAGTTTTGTTTTTTTTTTAAAAAAAAAAAAGTCAAGTATCTGAGCATGGGACTGCTGGGCAGAATAGAGATCAGCAGGCAGGGGAAGTACTTCCTTTCTTCCTGACAGTCCTTCTTCTCCTAAACAATATACCTGTCTGTAAATGCTCTGTTTTAAGCCAGACTGATGATGCTAAAGTTCTCTTACAGGGTTCTTGAGGATTCCCCCACTGAGCACCAATAGAGAGAAATTACTTTTGATCACCTTTCTAAACCCTCATTGCCTGTGTTGTAAGCAGTTGTGGAGCTATGCATTTGAGATGCTAAAGTTGGGACTCTGCCAGCGTTGGAGTATTTGGGCCATATGGCTTTTCCAATGGCTCTGAGTCTATTTTGGTGAGACTGGTGTACCAAGCTCCACCTCATGCCCCTGGGGAGATTGCCAAGAGGTTTGACTGTCACTGGTGACTGGCAGGTCGTTAATGGATGAGATCATCTTCTGGCACTGACTGCCAGCTGATCCTTCACCAGTGGTCTTTTTTTTCCTTTTATAGCATCCTGTTAAGTTTGTCTTTTAAAAATAACCATTTCTAATGTTACAGCCTGAAGATGTTGTTGAGAAGTTTCATTAGTTGTTACAGCTTGCTATGGTTTTAATTACTGCACTTTTTAATGTGGGCTGAGGTTTCTGTAATATGAATCTGTTTGTTCTCACTTGTTACTTTACGTAAAGCAGAGTGCTTCGCTGTCTAATTACAGTGGACTTCATAGAGTTAGCTGAGGGGCAATATTAATTACCCTTTGTCCTAGCTCATCTCTTGATGCATTTTCTAATTTCTCAATTATTTCTTTTTATGTTCTTTGCATTGTGAAGCTCAGGAATAAAATTAAAAACAATTAGGAAGGTCAAAGTTTGGGGTGGGGTGAGTTGTATGTAAAACCTCATCAGCTGTGTTTCTGTGTTCTTGATCTGTTTTGCTGCAGCTGGACATGGAAGGGCATGTCAGGAAACGTAGAGCTGGGGCAGAGCTCTTTTGGCACTGATTTGCCTGCTCCCTGGCCCCTTTCTGCTCCTGGTGTTAGAGTGATGGATTTCATCCCCCACTGTCCCCTCAGAGTAAACCTGATGGTGAAGTGAGCAACTGGGGGAGATGGAAGGAGGTGGCTGGCAATAGTTCTGGGGCCAGGTACTCATTAAAGTCTCCTCCAGCTCTCACAATGACCATTAATGACTAATTAGCTGTGATCCCAGTGCCTTCACTGCAGTACTGATTACTTTAACAAGCCTCTCCACTGCACACAGTATCTGTGCAGAAAAATGGGTCTACATGGCATGCAGGCACTCTGCTGGCACTGGGGCAACCCCCAGACTGACCAGTAGCCAAGGAGGAAGGTGTGCTGTTGTACCCAAGGTTGGTGATGGGTTTGTCTGTGAAGCTGGCTCTGCTGCTACAAGTCTTCTCCCTGGCAGAGTCGTGGGGATGCTGGATGCTCTCCTGCCCCAGAACAGAGGGAGCAGGCAGGAGATGACTTGCAGCATGTTCATCTGGTGGCCTGCATGCTCCTCTGGCTCCTGCTGTAATTTACTGAGGCCTCATGGTTTATTAACTGTGATCTTAGAATGATGGATAGTGCTTGTTTAATGCAACTCTACCTCTGGTGCTGCTACTTCAGCAACTGCTGATTTGGGTTTTTTCCCTTCTCTGCATCAAAGCTAGTAACCTAGCTGGGGTCAGGATAAGCACTCTTTTCTCTGACTTTGATATGGGCATGAACTTGTCCCGTTCCCTCCTGCCTGCTCTGCCAGGCTCTGCTGTGCAGCCTCCAGGAGAAGAGAGGATCTGCTGCCCTTCCCACAGCTTGGTGCTGGGCAGAGACAAGAGCCAGCCTTGCCACAAGAAGGAGCACTGGCTGTGGGGCAGGACAGAGCTGGCCTGGCCCCCACTGGTATGTGGCAGGGAAGCTTATTAATTGCTGTATTACATGGCCCATTTGCAGCTTTTTCTTGTCTGTTTTGAAACTGTGAAATGAGGCGCAGTAATCAAGGAGGGTTTTAATAACCATCCCAGCTCTGACATTTAAATTACAGATGGCATTTTCAATTAAACAGGCACTCTCAGCAGGTTTAATTTAGCTATCAGTTCTGCTCTGTTCTTTAAGTGCATTCTTAAAAACAGTGATGAATTTAAAACTTGCTCCAAAGGGAGGAGAAGCTGAGGAGGAATTGGAGCCGGCTGGAGAAGGGGAAGCCCTTCAGAGGATGCTGAGCATGCAAGAGGGAAGCCAGACATCGAGGAGATAAGACATTCAACTCCCCCAGCACAGGTTTGTGCACAGGATGCCTCATGTGCTGCTCTTCTCAAGTGTCGTTTTGTGTCCCTACGTGTCTGCATACACAGTCACAACAGCCTGCTTCCAAATGCAGTGACACCTGGACTTGAGCACCTCATCTATTCTGTGGCTGGTCAGGTGCCTGTGTACATTGCCTGCCTGCTTTCACTCCTCTGCTCTGTACCATCTTTCTCATGGCAATACCTTGTGCATAACCTTAGAAAGCATGCCTGGCTGACATAATTAATTGCATACATCTTGGTGGACATAGCATGATGTTGCAGGCCTTGTGCCTGGTTGCACTCCAGCTCTGGAATGGAGACCTGTGTGCTGATGCTTTCTCTGGCAGGAGCCCTGTTCTCTCCATGAGCATCCATGCTGCAGTTCTGCACTATTTTTTTGCCTGTATTTCATTGCTTCTGCCCATACATGAAGCACTGTTCCACAGCACAGCAGCTTATGGACCTGTCCATGCACAGCTGTGTTCCCCTGCATGCCCACAGCTGTCCTTTCTACCTTTTAACACATTTGTACTCCTGTTTAACCAGGGCACTCCAAATTCACTTACATGCTTGTGCTCTCCCCTGCACTGTTCATGGTTTGTTTGCTTCTTCCAAACAAGGCTGAGGCTGTTTCCAGCTCTGCTTAAACCTAAACTTAACAAGGGAAGACCATAAGGGGCATGGTGGGAATTACTGGTTTGGTTCAAACTTAATTGTCTCCCTGATGGCTCAGGCTTGCTTTCCTCATTAGTTACTGGATGTGCTGGTTGCTGACATGGTGAGCTTGGTTTGCAAGTCCTTATGGGCCCTGGGAGCTGCTGTTGCTCGGGGCTGTGTGTGCTGAGAGGTGCCCTGCTTCCAGGTCTCTCCTGAGAGGAGGTAGGGAGGGAAGCACCATGCTGGTTATGTCGTTCAGCCAGGGTAAGTGCTGCTCTGGAAAGCCTGTGTTGTGTCACAGTCTGAACCTTGGTGGTCTGCAGGCAGAGTGATACCTGGGTGGAACTTGCTCTATAAATGAGACGGGGGTGAAGCTGGGGCAACCCCAACTTCTGTGTGCTGGAGGCTGTCTGCTGCCCTGCTTGTGAGGTGGACACAACTGCTTCTTTACTTAGTACAGATAAACCTGCTAAGCGTTCCTGGAAGGTCACTTGTGTTCTCCCTTGCCTGTCCCTCTGCATGCAGTGCACAAGTCTCTGGGTCCTTGCACACTCATGTCCTGCTTGCTCCTCTCTTGGTGTGGCAGCTATGGTGGACTGTCAGTCTGGGTACCGGGTGCTTTTGGAGGACAAAGCTACAGGGCTGCCAGCTTCCAGATCACTTCCTGATCTGCAGGAATGAAATCCTTTCTGATTTCTGTCGAGGTATATGTGTTTCCAGTCTGTGGCAGAGCTCATGATCTCCCAGGTCAGAAACATCTCCTCATTTCCTCCATATCCAGGTGAAACATCTGGAGTTGTGCCCAGCACAATTACAGGGCAAGGATCACTTGTGGTACTGAGGAAAGAAACTTACTTTAAGTTGTACAATTTGGCAAAGTTCTGCTTGGGTCAGAGCTCAAAAAGGAGATGGGATGGGGAGTTGTGGTGTTGATACCCAGCTCTGTGCACTGTATTGCTGCAAAAACCCGCAAGTCACAGCTTGTGTGAGGGTGTAGTTCAGGACGACTCGGCCATCGTATATTCTCATGGTTCTTAGCTGGCAATTTCTCTGACAGTGTGTGTTGCATTAATTAAGGCTGTGGTCCTGGGCCTTCCTTTGAGAGGGCTGCTGTGGCATTTGGAGAAGAGCTTGCCCTTCTGCCGAGGAGAGCGCCTGCTTCCTCGCAGCTGTCATGGGGAGCCTCCTGCCTTTCTCTCCAGTGTAAAACAGGGCTGGATAATTTCATCACCGCTAATAACATTTCTAGTGAGGCAAGCTACAATAATGATAAGGGTAATTGAATCTCATGCTTCAGGGATAAGCTGAGCTCAGGAGGGGGATCAGGGAGGAATTCATTTCTCCCTTCCCTGTGGAAGCTGCTTTGCACAGTCGATCATTTGTGTTGAAAGGCTGATGTTTTCC
>BJBW01012313.1:0-12790 GCA_004320125.1 Scolopax mira | reverse complement strand
TAGGAGAAGGGGGAAGGGTTTGACCCTGAAAGAGGGGAGATGGAGCTGAGATGTGGGGAAGAAGTTCTTTGGTGTGAGGGTGGTGAGAGCCTGGCCCAGGTTGCCCGAGAAGCTGTGGCTGCCCCATCCCTGGAAGAGTTCAAGGGAAGGCTGGAGGGGGCTTGGAGCCACCTGGTGTGGTGGGAAGTGTCCCTGCCCAGGGCAGGGGGTGGAATGAGATGGTCTCGAAGGTCCCTTTGAACCCAAACCCTACCAATTCCATAATGGTTGCTGTGCTGGGTGAGGGGGACAAATCCAGCCCCTCAAGCACTGACAGCCTCTTTGGCCCCATGAAAAACCAACATGGCAATTAGAAGAGAAATGGCACACCGGGGGCTGCCGCTGCCGTCGCTATATTTAGCTTCTCCTGCTGCCGCTTCCGTTGTGCCAGACTGAATTTATTTCTACTAAATAACCATTAAATTGATCTGTTTGGACAGAAGCGGCATTGCGGTATTTTAAATAAACCTTTATTGCATTTGCTCAATCTAGAAAGGCTGCGTTGAAGGCAGCCAGGCCATCCAGCATCTGCAGACACCTAGGGACGTGAAGCCCCAGGAACACAGACCATATTTCCTTTAAAAATGATATTCCCACAGCATCACGGGAGCGCTCCCTGCATTGCCCGGAGAGGATCACCTCCAGGGTCAGGTTTTCTTTCTTTTCTTTCTTTCTTTTTTTTTTTTATTCTCCCTAGCAGTAGTCTTGCCCTGACCCTCAGCAACCTGTACTGCATTTACAGATAGACAAATAAATAAATTATAAACTGATTTCTTGGAGTGTGTCTTGAGCAAGTCAGGCTTATCTGGCACTGGATTTGAAAGGCATTCCTGCCCGATCCTCACCTCAGCCAGCAGCTGCTGACGGCCACAACACACAGTAGGGGCAATGCTGCCCGAGAAGAAGAAAAGTCACTAATATTTTTAAAACTACACATCTCTCTATTAGCTTTCTGCAACACAATCCTCACACGGCGCAGGGGGTTCTTTCTTTACCAAAGGATGTTGTTATTTAGAAAAAAAAAGAGAAGTTGGAGCCTGATGTTTTGTAGATGGAATGTGAAGTCATAGAATCATAGAATCATTCAGGTTGGAAAAGCCCCTTGGGATCATCGAGTCCAACCATCAACCCTACTCTACAAAGTTCTCCCCTCCACCATATCCCCCAACACCACATCTAAACGAGTCCTAAACATGTCCAGGGCTGGTGACTCAACCCCCTCCCTGGGCAGCCCGTTCCAATGCCCAACCACTCTTTCTGTGAAAAATTCTTTCCTAATATTTCTCCAACTCATCTCTTGAACACCTCCAGGGATGGTGCCTCAACCACCTCCCTAGGCAGCCCATTCCAATGCCTGAAACCTTTTCAGTAAAGAAATATTTCCTAATATATAACCTGAACATCCCCTGGAGCACCTTGAAGCCATTACCCCTTGTCCTATCATCTGTGACTTGGATTCACATTATCTTAAAGGAACTTGTGTGAGTGAACACCACGGACCGGGCCTTACACCCATGGGTGAGAATTCTGGTTACGTACAATCCAAAATTGCATTATTTATGGAAACAAACAGGGTCACATCCGCTACTGAAGCCCATCAAATGACAGCACCTTTAGGATTGAAGCATGAGACTGTTCCTCCTGGGATCTTACCTTAAATCCCAGGAAAGTGGGCCCTCGTTACTGCCATGCTGTCGGTAACGAGCTGCACGAGCCGGGGGGTGGCAAAGCACATGGGGAAAGGATTCAGGGGAGGAGCTGACAAGGGGAGGGTGGTGTGATCCCATCAGGGCTGGGTCATGCCAAAGACCTCTTGGGTTTTAGGGCTAAATTCAGGATGATGAAATAGGGGGTGTTGACATCAGGTCCCGGGGCTATGTTCTCCAAAGCACCATCCCAAAAAATGACTCTGGGACTTGTGAGGGATAAGAAAACCCCACTATATCAATAACTATAATTTTCAATTAATCTCCTGATTTCCATTCAACATATGCCTTCAAATTTCACCACAGCCCTGATATCCCACCTCTCGCTGTAAGTTAGTGGCAATAACTTTCTCTCACATACTTTATTTTCCTTTTTTCACTCTGCTGTTTCCAACAGCCTGCTCCTACATCGACTCCTTCCTCCCGATGTGGCAGTCACAAATTCAAAATGCATGTAATTTTTTTGTTTGTTTTCCTCCTCCCCAATTTTCTGCTCTAAAGGTCAAAAATAATAAAGGCACTCCCGAAGTATAAAATTTCCATGGGAGTTTTCTCCTTATTGGTCCAATCTCTCTCTGTGGCACAAAAAGCTTCCCATTAAAGCAGCTCTAGAAGCCTGTACTGGGAGTGGGTGGGATGGGGAGCAGGGAGATGGACCAGTGGTGTCCTCTCAGCACAACTCATCAGCAGACCAGGACACCGAGAGCCACAGCTCTCAGCACAGTGAGAAGAGAGAAAATTAGAGGCCACATGAAATTACAGTCCATTTCCCGCAGCGGTCAGGTTTGATTTTTTGAGTACTCTGAAGCATGTTTTACAGAACTCTCTTCTATCACTGCTATTGCATAGAGATCAATAATAAAAAAAAAAAAATAAATAAAAGGAGACTAAAACCATTTCACAAGCTCAGCTCAGGGCTAACACTGCACTGGTCTAATTTACATTTATTTCCAATGACATCTCAGGGACAGGATGGGATCTCTGACCAGCCTTCCCAGGAGGGCTGGAGTGGGGGCTGCAGGCACCCAAGGGCCCTTTTTGATCCAAATAACAGATATTCCAGAAATCTCTCAGCCCTGCCATGCCCATTGTGCTCAGGTCAGCTGCAGAGTTTTATCCCCAGGTCCTCAGGTGAGGACCTTGACTCCCACCACAGATGCTTTTGCTGTCCCAGGCTAAGGCTCACTTTTGCTGTCCCAGGTTAAGGACACCAAAACCCCTGCCAACCCCACAGACAGACTGTGCTCAGTCTGCACCAGCTGCTGGTTGAATTTCTCCATGTAAAGAAGTGTTCTTCATCTTGACAGTTAAGGAGTACATGGCATTTAAAAAAAAAAGTTACTTTTCAAATCAAAATTTTAAATTTAGAATTTAAAATGAAAAAGTAAAAAGTAAAATTGAAATTGAAAAATTAATTTTTAAACTAAAATTTTAAAATTTTTAAATATTTAATTAATTCCACTATGATTCCACTGGTACCACCCGTAAACATGGGGGTGCCAGGCAGGAGAGCTCTTACAGAGGTGGAGAGGTCCCAACCTCAACCAGTTCCCAACCATCAGGGCCAAAGCTCCTGCTGCAGTTCCATCCGTTTCTCCTCCCTCTGGGGGCATCAGCCAACACTCAGAATATTATAAGGAAAGGTAAAAATTATGCTGTTCTGCATAGAAAACCTTTCATTCGTTATTGTCACGATGTCTCTTTTTTAAAAAACCTTACGATACGAATCAAAGCCAATCCCCAAGTCCCCCAGAAGAGCTGAGTTACTGTTATTCATTTATAATAACTCTTACCATATTAAAGGAAATTTTGCTGACTGCTTTCCCTCTGAGTACACAAACTCTGTTCTAATGAGGACTCGGATGCTGGAAGCATGCAAGCACAATGCTGAAGTTAGAAATTTTCTTTCCCAGTCCCCAAAACGCTGCTCTGGGGAGGGAGACGGCAGCGGGTGGGAGCTGCAGGGCAGGGACCCTCGCTGGGGTTTGCTCCAGGCAGTGGGGTGGGAGGTGAAGCCTGTGAGGCCCCTTTCCTCAGTTCCCCTCCTCCCTCTGACCCCCCCCAAGATTCATTACTAAGTTTGTTACCTCCTAAAACCTATAAGTTTTGCCATGGCTTGAAAGGACCCGAATGGGGCCAGGGAGCCGGGTGGGACCATCTGTGCCAGTGCAGATGCTGCTCAGGCAGCAGGAGACCAGAAAAAAACTGTTCTTTAAAAATTCATGCTGGTCAATTAGGGATGAAAGTGGTAGGAAAAGCAGAGAGCTCAGCTCAGGCTTCTCCAGAGGAGGTTGAGTGGCGATGAGGGATGGTTCAGAGAAACAAGAATAGATGGTCTGACATGGAGACCATGGCTGGTGTGCAGAAACCGTGGAGGCACAAGTCCTCAAGGGGCATGGGCTCAGATGAGGAAATTGCCCAGGGCATGGAGGGCAGTAACTGGGGTTGTTCTTAGCTTTGAACCACTGTTTCATCATCCTCCATCCTGTTCCCTCCGAACACTGGCGACCATCCCAAATGGTGGCCACCCTTTGGCTCTGCTGGGAACAAGACATTGCCATGGTGTGGTGGCACAGCCAGACATCACAAGCCAGTGGGTGCTGCTTCTGCACAGAGAGGCAGATACCAGACCAGGAAACACCCGAGGCCTGCTTATTTCATCCCCAGATTTTAATTGGATTCTTTGCAGACTCCTGCCTTAATTGAGCTGAGTGATAAATGCCTCATATTGCTTAATTGGATTATAACTTGTGTTAAACATGTGCAGATGGGTCTTAAGCGGTGGGACACAATGAGCCAGAGGCAGAAGAGTCAGCCATGGAGCAGGACACCGTCCCCATCATGCACCAACCCTCGCTCTGCTCCTCAAAATCAGCAATGAGGACTTTGGTGAGGGAAGAGGTTAAGGCTGGTTGCCAGGGAACACGCTGGCCACCGGCTGTAATGAGACTGTGACTTCATTTTGTACATCAGTTAAGTAGTGAAAACTTGGTGTTTTTTTTTCCCTCCCCGGGGCTCGGGGAGGCATAAAGTCTGTTCCTCAGTGGTCAGGCTGGGATGCAGTCCTGCATGACAAGGAAACACGTATATAGCTCTGTGTACCCACAGAAAAGGGACAAAATATTTCCTGGTAAAGGTCCCGTGGTGTAACTTAATGAGTATGTGATCCAGCAGTAACAGAAGCAATTTAACCTAAACCTCTGCATATACCAAGGCACATCCAGTATCGATCAGAATAATTGCACTCACTGATGAGCACAGGAAGGAAAGAGCCATATTTCTGCTGAAGAGACTATTTCTCTCCATTATCCTTAGAGCTGCAATTCAGCTGCCTGATCCATGCAAATCCATTCAGCGTAAGGAAGGTTCAGAGTGACTGAACCACCGTTCACCCCCAGAATGGGCTGAAGAGTTTTCTCAGCAGCTGGACCCCTCTGCATCCCCCTGGGAGCAGTTCCAGGGAAGCTGGGGATGCCTGGGATGAGCCCAGCCCCAAATCCCACATCCCCAACCCAGGGAAAGGGGCAGGCACACCCAGATGGAAATCCCAACATTGCACGGGGCATCAGTTTTACTCTAATAGCAAACACAAAGGGATTTGGTGCTCTTGGCCAGAGACCACTCAGAAGATTTCCTCTTCTGCCCTTTTGTTACCCATTTTAATATACTTCCAAGATAACGTGGGCGCTTGTGAGTAATTAAAGTGTTTCACAATTAGTGTCACAGAAATCTTTCACTGTGGTTAGAGTGTGAGTTACTTCAAAGAGTGTGGATAGATGGGAGAGGAGGAGTTACTTCAGTGAAAATAAGGTGCTCTTTAAAAACAATGACCAAAGCCAAAACCAGTAACCAGTGGTGGTACATGGAAAGGTATAAAATGACACTCCATTCTATCAAGATACAGCCATGCAACACTGATAGGTCTCCTGAGATACAACCAAAGCTGCACTTGGTCCTTGACAGACCCCCAACACCTGCAAACCCATCCAGACTGTTTTTGCTAATAAAAGAATGACAAACACACACCTGAAATAAGCCTAAACTGCTCTTTTATATGTTGTTACTCCAACACTGGGCTCTGCAGAAGAAGGATCCATCCAGATGACAAAAGAGCACCTACCCACTGGTGCTCCCAGTTTTCAACAAGGCTGCAAAGGCAACACTGGAATTTCTCAGGGAAAATACAATATTTTTTGGTATTACCAGAGAGAGAAGCTGTAGCTGCTCCATCCCTGGAGGGGTTCAAGGGCAGGTTGGAAGGGGCTTGAAGCCACCTGGTGTGGTGGGAGGTGTCCCTGCCCAGGGCAGGGGGGTTGGAATGAGATGATCTTTAAGGTCCCTTCCAACTCTAACCATTCTAGGATGATTCTATGTTGAGGAAAGCTCCTCAGTGGTGACCCTTGTTTCTTCACTGATCTCCTGAGCCCCTTCTCTTCCTCCATCCCCCTCTTCAACAGACAGACCTTTGAGCATCCAGCAAAACAGACCCTCAGGGGACGGAGAGCCAGAGACATTATTCTCTAAAATTTTAGTTTAACGAAGTTTCTCCAGGGTTTATTTCCCACCCACCCGAAGCTTGACCTCCCGGGAGCCATTACAAACCCAGCAGGCGCTCTCTCGCCTTCACTGCTTTCTTGTGTGCATCCCTCAGGAATTCCCATCAGGAATTTCCTTCTCTATTTGAGATTTTTGACCCCGGGGCAGGAATGCAAGGTCTGAGCAGAATAAGGAGCTAATTGTGGTATTTATGTGAGTTATGTTTGGAGCGTGGAGGTGTAACTGGGAATTCATCCTGTTGGCTGGAATAGGACGTATTTGTTAAACATAACATAGATCTACTTTTCCTAGTTAAAAGGCTTCTCTCTGCCCTTTCCCCAGGATGTCTGAATTAATTCCTTTCTCAGGGCAAAACAGGCATTGGGCTTGGTGCCGACCCCAGCATGGCTGAGATTCACAAGGGAACCTGAGCACAGTTACTCAGTAAAAAAAACCAAAACAACCAAATTTAAAGGATTTTTACTGCTAAAAGAAGGCCTGTTACCTGGAAAGCTCAAGACTTAAAATTTTTGTCGTAGATGCTTTATGATCTGGAGTTTCCCACGTGGTGCCTGTTACAGGTGCCTTTGGGGACCCGGGTGAGCGTGGTGGGATCTGTGCCATCCCCAGCCCTGCTGCACAGCTCCAAGTGATATTTCAACCACCATGTAAGTTTTGGACCTCCCCCTACCAGCTGCAAAGGTCTCTGTGGTGAATTTTACCTCCCCTCATTTTCAGGGCACGTTAATATATATTTCCTTCTCTTTTTATTTATGGGACGCAACAGAATCCAGATTTTCAGGGAGGGTCTATACATTTTGATAGAAATAATACTTACTAACCCAGCCTACTAGAGGACTTCTTTAACTTTTTTTTTTTTTTTCCTTTACCTATTTCCTTTCTCTAAGGAGCCACAGGATTAAAGCTGACATTAAGCACTCATCTTTTTCCTTCAACAAGGAAATTATTGGAGAATTCAGCTCCACGAGATCCATCACTTCAAAGAAGGATCTTAAATATTCCTGTTTATTGGTCATTTGCATCATCTCTGTCTGCTCCAGTTGCACAAATTATATCTAATTGAGAGAATTTTATGAAGCTATTATATGGTAATGGCTGGAATATTAAAAAGCGCTAATGTATATGAGGCCAAAGCCTATTTACTTGTCATTTCAAGCTCTGTTAGAAGCACTCAAACAAAATTTGTTTCCTCCAGGGAAGGCAACCTTAGTCTGCAAATTCTGGTGGAGCCTGAGAACATGAAAGAAAACAAATACGAATGCTTCCTTTTAAAATGTATATTTGAAATTTTAATTTGGAAAGGGAAGCTCTGACTTCCATGACAGATGTAGAGAAAAATTCATTCATGTCTTCCATTCCCATTAAATTCTAGATGTGAGAAATGGGCAAAACTGCTTGGATAGAAGAGGGTCTCTCCACCACTGAGATGGATGCAGAAGAAATTCCATGAATACCTTTCTTTTCTGTACGGGCTGCACAACTAGAAAAAGTTTAACATTTAAAAAGAAAAATTCTTGCTTCTAGTGCAAGTTGACCACATTTTAATTGTCAGGCTAAAAAAAAGAGGAGAGATCAGTGGAGCTCGGGCTACGGCAGTCCCAGAAGGTTCTGCTGAATTTCTGCTTGAAATAGGGGATACAGAAAAACCCGCAGGACACAGCCAACGGAAACAACTGCCATTGGAAGGATTATGGGGAAAACCAGCAGAGAGAATGCTAATTAGAGTATAAAACTAATTGTCTACAACTCTGCCAGTATTTCCCTCGATTACCTTTTGCAGCCAGCAAACACCCGCTGGCAGCTGGTGAAGGACCCCCGGGCCACCGGAATTACACCCTCACAATTAAGATCCCAGCTTGAAATTCAGGTTGTTCAGGAACCTGCTCTAAGGCAGAGCATATGCCATTTTGCATATGGTAACCCACATTTAGATGCACTTTAAATCCAAGGAAGGGACCTCCCATCTGTAGAGTTACCCCCTTGGAGGCTGTAAGTAGTCTTTTTTAAAAAAATTGAGCCTATAAGGGAGGTGGCAACTGAAGAGCAGTATCTTCCCCAAAATAGGCTGCGATGTCAGAAGCAGCAAATCTTTAATTCCCTGAAGACAGCAATGCACTGAGTATTTAAGAGGAAGCAAAAATTCCTGCTGTCTCAGCTTACAAAGCCAGAAGTACCAGCCCAGAGCCATTTTGGGTTGGAACTCCCAAAATTCAAAGAACAGCACCAAAGTCCGGAGCAGGACTTGAGCTCAAAGACTGGTCTTTTGGAATTTACTTTCAAAAGTTCAGCCTCTTCATTCCATAGCAAACTGAGGACAGTTTAACAAACTAAATTATGTTATCCTTGAATTACATTATCATCACTGTCATCCCTGGGGAAATTTTATAGGGCCTTTGAACAAAATCCCAGCACATGTAATAAAGTGCACAAAACCCCTTACAAAAATGTGAGGAATAAAGTATCCTCCAGAGAACAAGAAAAATCTAAAGAGGTGTTATTGTTTTCTGTGACAGCCAAGAAAACAATTGGTGAATAAGAAATCAGTTTATTATGGAATTTTATTTTTTTAATGGAAAAAAAACCCCCACTTTTCAGTACCATGTAGTAAAATAAACTAACTAGATGGTCTTTAAGGTCTCTTCGAACTCTAACCATTCTATGATGTAAAGTTAAAAACCCTGGAACATTCAAAAGCAGGCAGAAGCAATTACAGGCTATGCCTCAGCAGGTTTGCACCACAAAGTCTAAGCAAGTCTCAAAAAAGGTTACAAAGAAAACCAGGATTTTAGTGCTTATTAGTAGAGACCAAGATCAGATTTTTGGTCTGAAATACTTTGCAGGTTTTTTGGCTGGATGATGTATCCAAAGAGGTGCCAGAATAAAGCCACCAGAATGATTTCTTACCGTAGAAAAGCAGGCTTTGTTGCAAAAACCTCACAGATTTCATCCAAGGGAAGGCAAAGAGCTCATGGAAGAAAGGCTCTGCCAAGGCGATGCAGAGGTCAGGAGCTAGATAATTTCAGGACTGAAATACGAATGCAAGTTTGATACCACAGGCAATTTTTTTCTTGGTAAATTATTCTAATAGGGGGATACTTCTTCTAAGAGAAGAAATTTCACGTCACAACTTCAAGAATATTTTCTATGAACTCATTTATTCAGGGAGGAACGAGAGCTTTCAAGAGGGAAAGAGTGAAGGGGCCAAAGCCGGGTGAGATGCTGGTGGGATCCTGGGCTCCCAAAATGGGCTATGAGGGTTACACCATCAACTCCCAATCCCTGGAAAAACAATAGTATTCTGAGAAATAGCTCACACCCAGTACTTTCAGACTGCTGAACATGTGCCACACAGAGACCTACCAGCTCAGGAAGGCTTTGAGGTTCCTTAGTTTGCTATTTTCTAAATTGCCTTTAGACTTTTATAGAAATTTCTAAAAGAAGCTCTCAGAAGCAGTTGGTTGGGTTTTAGGGTTCTCCCCTCCCTCCCTTTCTAGTTGGAACATTTGCTATAACCTAGTTTATTCTCTTTTGAATAAATCCAGGGATTTTCATTTCACCTCCCCAGGAGCATTTGGAGGAAATGGGACACGAAGACTGTTATGGTCACTTGAGGGTGAAAAGCAGCCCCAGCTCCTCACCGAGCCTGGAAGAGCCAGAACTGAAGATGAATGGCTGCTTTATTTCTTACCCCAGGAGAGATGAAGTGTTTCTGCTCCTATAGAATCATCTGAGTTGGAAGGGACCTTAAAGATCATCGAGTTCCAACCCCTGAGGTATTTTGGACAGAACCTACTTCTTACTGAGGAACCCAGTTGAGAACAAGGCCCTTGCATTGCTCCAAATAAAACAGACCAAATTTAAGGTGAAATTACTTTCTATAGTGAACTTTATATTAAGTTTTAAATATTTGCCACCTGGTTTATTTTAGATGTTATTGTCAATAATGTAAAGTCTTCTGATGAGAAGACCTTACTTTCTGCAGAAGAGAATGCAGCGTTATAAAAACTTTTTTAAAATTAGTCACTTGCAGCAGTAAAAATGTCATATTTTTTACTTCACTTTTCATCATGCTATTAAAGAGATCACTCCTGTTTCTGTAAAACAACTGCCCACACAGCACCTGCTAATGTGCATTAATTTATTTTTCCAGGGTATTTTGAAAGTATAGACTGTACAAGCATTTATTAGAATTTCTATCACTTGCTAAAAGTATGCACTAAAAAAAGAGATTAATCTAAACCAAAACGTAGTCGACTCACCCTTTTGAATAATTTCCTAGGAAGTAAAACCAAAGACATGTATATTCATATGGAATCTACTCATAGAGGAAGAATAAATGGGCTATTACTCAAGTGTTTTCCAAGGACATAAAATTGCTGGAATCCTGGCTGCCAGGGACAGGGATGGGGACCACAGGGACAGAGGATGGGGACCCCCTTGATCCTCCCCTGCGGAGAGGAGGGATGCTCCAGGGCTCACCCAACAGCCAGTTTGCTTTAACTCACTTTCCCAAGGAACTGGGAGCTTGGTATGTGCACTTGTTGGGAACTGAGTGGGAAATGTGTAACTGATAGTGCTCCAAACAACACAAGGTATAATAATCAGAGTGGAGGATTTAACCAAATAAACACTGAACTATTTATCTTCAGAGAGGGGAAAGAGCTGACATTGGGGAGATAAATCTGTCAATGACTGATAGCCTTTTGAATTTGTATTTATTTCCCATTAAACTTTGGTTATGTAAGATGGCCACTGTTGGTTGAAAAGTCATTTAAATACTTCTATTCTTTCATGTGTATTAAAACGTTGATGAAATATATATAACCCAAAGTAATTTTTCACTTGCTCCCCCCCTACATTAGGGTAAAACGTTCCCTTAATTCATAGATTGGAGATCTTTATAACCGATCATTTCCTTTTCCTCGTTATATCCTCCCCCTACCTTTAAGTTTCAGAACATTTATTAAATGAAACACTTAAGCAGTGACTGCAGAAAACCACAGAATCTGTTTCTATAGAGACAGGTCTGTCTCAATTCAGTGAAAGGTTTTAAAAAGAGAAAGGAAAAAAAAAACCAAAAGGACAAAGCAGCAGGACAAGGGGCAGCGTTAAATACAGTGGATAATTGTAATCCACTGAGATTCTGGGCTTGCAGATGAGCCTAATTAGCGAATAACTGTTTGTCAAGAGGCTGCATAACCCAATGGCTTTGTGATTAGATTGCCCCTTCTCCAGGGGAGTGGGAGCAGGACACTGTGTCCCTCCTGCTGGTCCTCACCCCATGTGGCCATCGAGGACCAGAGTTCCTGTTGCTCAGCCAAGGGATGCAGTAGGTTTAATTTAAGCAGAGAGAAATGCCGACTGTGACCACCAATGCAAATGCATTTACCCCCCCAAAAACATAAAACCACTCAAAAAAGCCTTTGCATCTGGCATTAAGAAAAAAAAAAAAACAAACCACCCAAAGCCAAGCTCCATCGTAGGCACCCACCCCACCCTGCAGTTCACACAAATAATTTGAGTTAAAGAAGAAACAGAGAAGGTGAGGTAGATATGAACACACTATGAACTCTGTCAGCTCCCTGAAAACTCCCTAACTCCAGCAGGGAGTTAACTTCAATCCTGCTATTTGGGAAAGATTTATTTGCCCTGTTTTATTCCGGTCGTGGGTTGAGGCTCATTAGATATTTGCAGGTAATTCACATTCCATTTCAAGACTATAAAGCATCCACCGTAGGGAAAGCCTGTGATCGTTACACACCGTGCATATTCTCTTCAGCCCTCCGAGAAAGGGGGGCAGTGATTTATCAAAGCATCACTCCACATCTGTAATTTCTTGTTACGGACGTGCTGTATTTCATACGCAGTACTCCAGTAATCCTGATTAAAGCATATTTCAAAAGCCATAGAAAGCAGGGAAGGATTTATTATTTTTTTTCCTGTTGCCAAGTTTTTAAAAGGTAGAGCTGTGGTATAAATGTTCCGTATCGTTATTGTTAAAAAAGTGATGAAGAGGCACCATGCACTTGGAACAGCAGTTGGTGTCACTGTGGCAGTGTTACACGCCCAAAACCTCATTAAATACCCTTCCTGTTACAGACAATAAAATGATACAGTCTCGTCGTTACGGCCCATCATGGGTAATCATTAATTAGTTCAATCTAATCATCAGGACCTTTTATGCCATTTAATAAGTATTTCTGCTTTTCCCTTTCTTCCAGTGCTGTCACCTGCAGCCTACAGACCTTTTTAAGCTATTTTGAATCAGTCTTGAACAAAACAGAAGCAAAATTGCACAACAACCAGAGGCGGGGGGGGGGGGGGGGTGGGGCACAGGGACATTTAGTTTTTGCTTTGTTTAAATGAGTTCAGGGTGTTCTGAACAGGCTGAGGTCTGCAGCCAGAGGAGTTTCTGGCACTGGAGGAGTAGATGGATCATGGTAAGGTGCAATAGAATCACAGAATGGTTTGAGTTGGAAGGGACCTTC
>BJBW01012312.1:0-41109 GCA_004320125.1 Scolopax mira | reverse complement strand
GGTCAACAGGGGAGGTACCAGATGACTGGGGGGTGGCCAATGTGACAGCCATCTACAAGAAGGGCCAGAAGGAGGATCCAGGAAACTACAGGCCAGCTGGTCAGCCTGACCTTGGTACCGGGGAAGATCATGGAGAGGATCATCTTGAGTGAGCTCTCACAGCAAGCGCAGGGCAGCCAAGGAACCAGGGCCAGCCAGCATGGATTTAGGAAAGGGAGGGCCTGCTTAACCAACCCAATCTCTTTCTATGACCATGTCACCCACCTTCTGGATGGGGGGAAGGCTGTGGACGTTGTCTGCCTGGACTTTGGTAAGGCCTTTGACACTGTCCCCCACGGCATTCTCCTGGAGAAGCTGGTGAATCATGGCATAGACGAGTGTACTCTTCGCTGGGTAAAAAAACTGGCTGGATGGCCGTGCCCAGGGAGTTGTGATTAATGGGGTGAAATCTTGTTGTATCGCGACCGGTCACCAGTGGTGTCCCTCAGGGCTCAGTTTTGGGGCCAGTCTTGTTTAAGATCTTTATCAATGATCTGGATGAGGGGATTGAGTGCACTTCAGTAAGTTCACAGACGGCACCAAACTAGGTGGGAGTGTTGATCTGCTTGAGGGTCAGAAAGCTCCACAGAGGGATCTGGACAGGTTGGATGGACGGGCCAAGGCCAATGGGATGAGGTTTAATAAGGCCAAGTGCCAGGTCGTGCATTTTGGTCACAACAACCCCGAGCAACGCTAGAGGCTTGGGGAGGAATGGCTGGGCAGCTGCCCAGCAGGAAAGGACCTGGGGGTGTTGGTGGACAGCCAGCTGAACGTGAGCCAGCAGTGTGCTCAGGTGGCCAAGAAGGCCAATGGCATCCTGGCCTGTATCAGGAATAGCATGGCCAGGGATTAGCAATTAGTTGACTGATCATCTCAGGAGTAGGGCAGCAATGGTGCCTCTGTACTGGGCACTGGTGAGGCCTCCCCTCCAGGGCTGGGTTCAGTTCTGGGCCCCTCACTACAAGAAGGACATTGAACTGCTGGAGCAGGTGTCCAGAGGACAGCCACCAAGCTGGTGTGGGGTCTAGAGAACAAGTCATACGAGGAGAGGCTGAGGGAACCGGACATGCTTAGTTTGGAGAAGAGGAGGCTAAGGGGAGACCTCATTGCCCTCTATAGCTCCCTGAAAGGAAGGTGCAGAGAGGTGGGGGTTGGCCTCTTCTCCCAAGGGAATAATGACAGGAGCAGAGGAAATGGTCTGAAGTTGGGGCATGAGGAAGAATGGCTTTACTGAGAGAGTGGTCAGGCACTGGAAGGGCCTGCCCAAGGAGGTGGTGGAGTCACCATCTCTGGAAGTATTTAAGAAGTGTGTAGATGTGGCACTTCAGGGCATGCTCTGATGGCTGAGATTGTAGGGGTTTTTTGTTTGTGTATGGTTGGACTCAATGATGTCAGAGGTCCTTTCCAACCATGATGATTCTGTGATTTATGCCATCAACCTTGAAGAGTTCTTTCTTTTGCTTCTCAGCAGGACCATGGATTTCATTATTTAAATTAAAGCTGCTTTTGTTTTTTAGATAACATGCTCTAATTTCTCATCTCTAACAATGAGTTTCTCTTTTTGTATGAAAAAACACCTACAGAATCGCTGGCAGTAATGCTGAATTAGTAAGAGCTGCTTTTTGTGTGATTTGGATGTTAACAAACAAATGGACTAAAACTCCACTTCTCTTTTGAGTTGATGTGTCCACTAATTGCTTGTGGGTCAGATCCTCCTGTTTGCTGTGATAGAGACTGCTGCAGCTGTAACCCACAGAGAGAAACGTAACCCTTCTTTTAAGGGTTTGGAGAAGGAAGCAATCCTCTATTTTTGAAAGATCTGGAGATGGAAAGTCTGAAAAAATTGCAGGAAGAATTAAGTACTAACAAAAGTCCATGGCAAGATTTAGGAAAAAAATGCGTAAGAAAAATCAAATGAAAAAGCATTCAGGTTCAACGTGGGCAGTCTCATATAGCTGCCTTTTTTTGTAACACCAATATTAAATTACACTGACAGAGAAAAAGGGGAGAACAATGTACTTGTGAGTTTGCTTTTGTGACATGACTCAGAAAAGGCTGGATTAAGTCCATACTTTAATATTACAGTTTCAGTTTTCCTGTCACAGTCAACATTTTGGATAAGTGGACATGCCCTCTCTAAGAGAAGAGAAATGTCACTGGTAAGATGATTATCTTAAGTAGATAAAAACACACCCAATAAATTGTCTCAATATCTAGAATTTATTTCAAATTTCATGGTAATTTATGTTATGAAGTAATACCTTTTTTTTATAGACACTCAATATCTAGAATTTATTTCATATTTCATGGTAATTTATGTTATGAAGTAACACTTTCATTTTTTTATAGACACTACAGAGACAAATGTTGTACATGTAACACAGCTGGAGAGAGATACCATTTTGGTGTGTTTGGATTGTAAGTTTTAGTATCAAATTAATACATACTTATGCATGTACATGCATACTGTCTGTCTTCAAATTAGGTCACATATTGAAGATATCTTGGTTGACATATCCTATTTATTGTCTAGGCTGCATAAAAATAGTGAATCTGCAAGGCAGGTTAAAATCCAGCCGCAAACTGTCATCGGAGCTCACATTTGACTTTCAGATTGAATCAATAGGTAAGTTGGATTTCATTATTAATATTGAGTATCTGGATAAGTAGTGGGAAATCACCAACCATATGCCATTTGACATGAGCAAGTGCTGGATTTTGCACCTGGGATGAGGTAATCCTGGTTATACATATAAATTGTGGGACAAGAGGCTGGAGAGTAGCTCTGCTCTGGGGGTTTGGGTTGATGGCAAGTTGAATATGAGTCAACAGTATGCCCTGGCAGCCAAAAGGGCCAACCGTGCCCTGAGTTGCATCAAGCACAGCATTGCTGGTTAAGGGAGGTGATTGGTTGCCCCACTTGATACCACAGTGCTGTGGCTCCACCTCCAGTAGTATGTGCAGTTTTGGGTGCCTCAATATAAGAAGGACATCAAAATATTAGAATATTCCAGAGGAGGACAACCTTGTCTCAAGGGCAAGACTTACAAGGAGCAGCTGAGGTCACTTGGTTTGTTCAGCCTGGAGAAGAGAAGGCTGAGGGGTGCCCTCATTGCAGTCTACACCTTCCTCAAGGTGGGCAGCAGAGGGGGGAGGTTGATGATCTCCTCTCTCTGGTGACCATTGATAGGACACGGGGAGACGTAGTGAAGTTCAGATTGGACATTATGAAAAGGTTTATCACTGAAAGGGTGCTCACTCATTGGAACAGGCTCTCCACAGAAATGCTCATGGCACCAAGCCTGTAGGAGTTCAAGGAGCACCTGGATGATTCTCTTAGTCATATGGCTTAGTTTGATGTAGTCCTGTGAGGAGCAGGGAGTTGGACTTGATGATCCTTATGGGTCCCAACTTGAGATATTCCATGATTAACTTGTTCACTAGAGATACTAACTGAAGTCTCTGGCATTTAAGACGTTATCTCATGCGTTTCACTTTGTATAAGAAGGCTCAGTGAGAGGTTCAGCACGCTATGGAACATGCTTCCCTAGGAGCAGTTGGAATGGAGTCAGACTCCAGGGTTAGGCTAAATGTCTTGGGAATATAATGGAGACCTACAGCTGCTAAAGAAAGGCTAACAACCTACATAAACTCTGTGAATCGATCATAGCTAATTCATTCTGCATATTTTAAAGCAGCTCAAAGACTAAATTATATGATGCTTTGCGTAAATTTTGTTTTGAATGAATTAGATCTGTGAAACAGAAAGACACAATACATTTATTTTGACAATTCTCCAGTGGTTACATACTTAGATTGCATCACATGCTTTTGAAAGAGGGATGAGGGGGGATGTGTGCACAGGTAAGTAACGCCAGAAAAGGAGGAAGAGTGCAGTCTGTGTGAATGTGATTCAGTAAAATATATATGCACAAATTTCAAAATTGCAGTCTTGCTTTTAAGGCCAAAAGCATATGAGTTGACATTATGCCTCAAAACTGATTCCAGTGTTTTTTGTTACCAGTCTGTCTACAAGACAGCGTGTTAGCATTCTGGAAGCATGGCATGCAAGGAAGGAGTTTTAGATCAAATGAGGTGAGTAATGCATTTTACTACGAATTCTAGCTTCTGATATAAGCCAAGGAGAGGATAAATGCATAATGTGTGGTCTGAAAAAGAGATAAAAAAATGTCATTAACTTCCTAGGTTAGACCTGGACACTAGAGTCTCAATCTAATTATGTTTAATAAGCTACAAACTGATTAGTGAAGCTATACAAGAACCCCTGTCAAGTCCTAACGTACAAAGAAGGGCACAAGAGACTGTGCCATGATGCCATAGAAAGCCTAATTTTTGATAACATTCATCTTCACCTTAAATTGCTTTGAAGACAGTGTCAGTCCTTTTACCCACTCGCACATGGATACCAAAATTTGGGCTTTGCTACTGTTTGCGTGCTCCCCTGCTGAGCTTCAGCTTTTTGTCATGGTGTCAAATGAGTTGACCATTTGTTTAGTCTCTTCCATGTTCCCTTGGCATACAAGTACTTCAGAGATTTTAGGGTCCAGCTTTTACAGGAAGTATTTTCCATTCCCAGCAGAAAAATACCAGATTGACTGAAATACTTTGTTCTAAATAAAATCTGTGTAGCTCCTTTTTTTTTGGCCAGTTTGTGATTTTTAGATTGTAAGTATCTTCCCAACTCCTTTTTTTTATTCTTTCTGTGAACCTTGAGCATATATGTGTTAGTGGAAATTCTGTGCTTTATAGGATTTCAATAAGTCTTTTAATTTGGTTATTAAAGTATGTTTAATAACTTCACCAGTTGTTTCGTCAATATTGCATTGGCTGAGAAATTGAGCTTATTATGACTAATTGTATTTTTAGGTACATGTAGTGAGAACATGCCAAACTTAGATATTCCACACTGTTAGACAACTACATTTATTTGCACAAAGCCCAGCTGCATTCTGCAGGGCTCTGTGGATTATTCCACCCATTGACAGGTCCAGTTGTTCGAAGACGTGCGCTGGAGTGCTGAAACAGTGGATGCTCTGTTTTGTTTACTAAGACCATAAAGAACACTGTTGTCTTGCTTTTTATTGTCAAGCCAAAGCCAGCACCTAAGTAAAGGGCAGAAAGCAGAACTTGCTTTCTGCTGTTCAGAGAGCAAGCCACCCAAAAGTTTTTCTCTGTGGAACAGATCTAGGCTAAGCTCTCAAGCGTTTTGAATATTCCTTATCTCTCCTGGCTGTCCTACTAGCTATTAATTAAAAAGAAAAAAAAACCCTCTTTTTCATCTGTAATACGCAAAGCCTGCATTACCAGGCCCAGATCTTGACCATATTCATTACTTTTGGGGAATTTTATACTATGTGGTATGTAGAAGTGGTTACATGAGACAAAAACCTGACAAACCTGACTTTGCAGCACGTTTGTGTTTGAAGGCATTATTAGTTCAGATTTCCTAATTTATTATCAGTTTGTTCCAAATCATCCATTGGGGATGATTTGAACTGCTTGCGAAGTTACTTCTTATCACAACCATGGCCTTCCATGTGTGAATTCTGAGACGAGACACTCAAAATCTGGGTCAAGATTGTGCAGCTTCAGCCCCACAACAAGCAGGGATTAATTTTCTTAACAAAGTGGGGAACTTTGTTGTTGTAGATTAAAATTCCCTTGCAAGTTCTCTGTGGCAGAAGTGAATTAATTCACTAAGTCACCTAAGACTACTAGGATCTGGGAAGGACAGAAGAATTTCTTGTTTCCTCAGTAATGTGACGTGTGGCTGTGTAGAAAAGGAGCTTTGTAAACAGATCTGCCTGTTCACCGAGTGACTTAAAATCCTGTGGAGTATGTAGTGGGCTTTGGTTCGCTTTATTGATTAACGTGATGTCTTTGGTGACTTGGTGCTTATGTGATCGTGAGATGTATCACATAAGTACAATTCACTTGCAGTAAACTGCTGTCTATTGTATTTGTCTGAAATGTCAAAATACGATGTTATTTTTTCACAATAGGCATAAGTACCAAAAATTGTATTATGTAGCTTTGTTAAGGTTTTCAGAATATGAAGTTACGTATCATTATTATGATGCAGAATTTCAACAAAATGCATTTTATGTGTTATTTACCTGACTTACAATTTTGGATAGTTACTCTAGAGGGACACAGACTGTACCCTTACAGCTTCCTGTTTCAGTCATGGCTGTAAAGAGAATTGCACCAGTAGCTTGGATGCTGTGCAGTGCTGAGCCCTGCTGTTGTGCTTGCAGTTGCTGCCAGAGGAATTCACAAAATGTGGCGGGAATTACAGAAAACTTAGATCTCATTTAAAAGTGACGGCTGCATTAAGTTTTCAACCTAATTTAAAGCAGCAGTATATATATCAGTCATAGTCGATTCTTTTCTCTAGGTTGATTCTAAAAACAAAATCATTTGTGCACTTAAAACATGAAAGCTTATTTTTATTGTCTAGATCACACAAGAAATTTCTGATAATACAAGGATATTCAGGCTTCTGGGATCTGACAGGTATGTAGAGAAGTGAACACGATGTGCTTAAATAGAAGAATATGATGTGTGTTCTTCCTTCTTTGTAAAAGTTCTTTTTGCTTGTTTCTTGTGATTCCATTTCTAGACATCTTACTCATTTCTTTGTGTACATGTCTACCTTTCGTCCCTTCAAATTAGCTTATCTTTCTTAAAAAAAAAAAAGTTATTCTTAACACGTTTGTGTGCTTCGTGTGCTTCCAGAAATACTCAGCTATGTTAGCAGGGTCTTATTTGGCTGCAGTCACAATGTCCAGGAGTGTCTTCCTTTTTGTGCTGTAACTCTTTTGTTTAACTTGGTGAAAACTTTAAGATGCTCTGCTGCAGTATCTCATCAATCTCATCATTTGCATTGAAACAAATGCAAAAAATACTTACACATTTAAATATCTCACTTTCACCCTTAGAAAGGGACTCTGTCAGTTTTCCTCCCAACATGACAGCTCAGGTCTCGTAAGAGCTCTTGATAATTGCCAATGTATCTGCTTTGGATGACACTAACACTGTCTGACCCACGGAAACAGCGTGCTCAGTCAGTAACTGCTGCCTCAGAAGCATCACTGACTTCCTCAACTTTCTCTACCCTGCTGTCAAACTTTGTACTTCTGTTGTTACAGCCAGATATTTTGTTTCCTGGGGAGTGCATGCTGATGTGACTGTTTCAACAGTTTATATGAAGAGCAAAGACAGGCTTTAATTTTTCTTTTGAGAATTGCCTGTTTATTTACTGCCACTTGCAGTAAAATCCCTCTTTAGTGGCATCTTAGAACTATCAAAAAAGCTTCATGTCAACCAAGGGCTTTCTTTGTATTCTACTTCTCCACTCTTGATGCACAGTCCTGTAATTACCCATAACATCAACAGCAGAGAATGGTGCTTTATCAACGAGCTCTCAGCAATTTTTCCCAGCTGGGGGGTTGGCAATTCTGTCTTATGTGCAATACCTGATAGCTTTTTAGTAATAGGTAGTTGTAAGTAATGCTTATCTCTGACCTGAGGGTTTTATTCTCTCTGTTCCAGTGAGGTATGTGTGGGGCTCAGCTTTATTATGTCATTTTTCTTAGTTGTTGAGAGACGGCATAGACAATTTAAAAATAAGTCTGACTACACAATGGAGCATGAGATTGCAAATCATTGCCTTGGAGAAATAATGTCCTCCATATACAATTCCATCTATTTCTGACTTGCACTAAGAGTCTCCCAAGTCTGAAAAAATTTTTAAACTTTAAACAAGTTTAAAGACTTTGCACTGCGATAAGTATTAATTACAATTTCTTCAGATAGTATTTTGCTTGCAGCTCTGTCACATTTTGTGCTTGAACTGTGAAACCTTTTTCCCATAGCACATGTCATTTCCTGGACAGTTTCTAGGAACTGGGGCTCTGAGAAGCCAAAAAATTGGCATCAGTCTGATAAGAGTTTGCATGTTGCTTTCTCCTGGGGAGCAGGGAATGCCTCGTAGCAGGGAGTGTCATCCCCTTTGCGGAGCACATTGAGCAGAGGGTAGGTTTTCTGAGCAATAGTTTTGAAGAAAGCAACCTCTCCTTGGGTGAATGCACAGGGTACACTCCTTTACTTCAGGGTGCTTGTGGAGGAGAATTCAATCCTGAACATCCTGGTCCATTTAGCAGTTTTAGCCTGATAAAAAAATCTCAAATAGGTTGTGAAACAGAATTGTAACTGCTAATTTCTCTCCTTTTAAGAGAAAGTTCTGATCTAGGACATCCCTTATGGTCTTTGCAGTTGTTGTGTAGGTCCAGCTAACCCAGTCTCCTGTCACTGATGCTGGCCAAAAGTGGGTTGCAAGAAAAGAGTAAGAGAAGAGAGTCTGCACATGGCAGTCTTTTCCTTGAGAACTCACTCAGCCTGCAGTTCCTTATCTGTCAGACTTTCAGAGCTGGAAAAATTTTCTGTGGTTTAGGTTATATGGACTAAGGCAAAGACTAGAAGTGCTCACAAAAGAGTCTGCTTTGGTCATCTGTCATGCCCAACGGCAAAGGGCAGACTAATATCTTCCTGAAGGGGAGCCTGATTAATGGGGTAGCTTTGCAAAGCTCTGGAGAAGCAAAAGCCTGGGCAGTAGGGGAGTGATGACCCCTCTTCAGAAGCCCCCCTGGAAAGGACAAGAGGCAATAGGCATACATGGCATCAAGGGAAATTCCAGCTGGATAAAAACCGTCTTGGTGAGGGTGGCTGAACATTGCAGTAGGAGCTCAGAGAGGTTGTGGGAGATTGTTGAAGAATTTGCCTGGACGAAGACCCTGAGCTATCTTTGAGGTTGGCCTTGCTTTGTGCAGCTTTTGGACTAGAGGCGTCCAAAAGAGTGAGAGAAACAACCACTGGTCAGGATGGATCCTGGGAAAGAATACTTACAGTTAGATCCAGAGAAGTTTTTAAATGAAGGCTGACTTGACATTGTGGCTTTTTTATTTTCATTTCAGGGTTGTGGTGCTGGAGAGTAGGCCGACAGATAACCCAACAGCCAACAGCAATTTATATATCCTGGCAGGACATGAGAACAGTTACTGAGAACAGCGCGTGGCGGGCAGCTCCCCGTAACAAGAGAACGCTCCTGCTGCAGCAGCATTCTGGGCTGGCTGAAATTGCACAAAAGCTGCAGTAACTCCACTTCAGTTACTTTATAATTTATTGTGGCATGAGAGGAAGGAGAGCATTGTTTGTGGTATGGACACACAAGCATCATGGTAGCACAGACGTGCTTAATTTACTGTTATGTAATCTTTGTACATATGCAGTATTTTTCAGTGAAACTTCTTGCTGAAGAGATACAAAGATGTTCTGTAGATAACAGTCCTCCTGTTAAGTACAAGTGTCTTACCTGTACAGATGTAGAAGTCACTGAGGATGCAAAAATGAAATTGGGGTACTATTTTAAGGACTTCTCATGTGTTTATAATAAAATGGGATGCTAGCAACAAATATAGTACATTTAACAACACTATTGTATTTTATGTACTTTACTAATACAAATTAATCTTAACTTTTAGAAATTGTAACTAAGGCTGTAATCAGATTACAATCTTGTTTTAATTTTGATGCAACACACTGGTGTTCATGTTTGCACAATGTATTGAGATGTGATGTATTTAGTCACAAAGGTAAGCTGTGACTTTGTGGATATGACTTGGGCTTCAAAGTTCCTTTTTTTCAGTTTACTTGGGTAGTTTTCTTTGTGAAACAAACCAGTTAAACTCCTGTATTTTTATATTTAATTAAAACTGTCCTTATGATTACTTCTCTATGCTTGAAAACAATACTTTCTGGATGGGTGTCAGCCCCAGACTAGTGGTACCTGGCTCTAACACTGCAATACGTGTTTGAATTACTAGTGTATATGATGATAAAAATTAATATTGCTGTTTGTCTTACTAAATAGTTTCATATCACAATGAAAAGGAGCAACATTCCACATTGTGGAAATGGCTCGAAAGATGTTGCCATTTTGACTTTTTTTGGCCTTATAACCATATTCACATTTCTTGATTTAGGATGTTAACACATGGCCAAAATAATTTAGTTACTACCTCATTCAAACAATACAATGGTTACTACACATCACAGGAACTTAGTTTTGATCAGAAGTATTTTTGAATGCTATTTTCCAATGGAGTATGTAAGTGCCAAGTATTAGCAAAATGCACATATTTGACTCCTTTTTTTGTATATGTTCTTTATATTTTATTGTGATAATATACACTAAAACCAAACTAAATTTAAAGTGATTTATGGCCTGCATTATTGTTTTGATTGGTAATGCTTTGAAATATGTTCCCTAATGTATATAATGTAAAATAAACCTTTTTTAACATGTTGTTGTACAGTCAGATTACCACCTGCACTAATTTTCCACATAAGACTAAAATGGAGCATACTGAGTTTTAAATTCTGTTATTAAATGTTTGTGCCAAACAAGGAAGCTGAGCATTTTTGAATGTACGGATGGTCAGACCACTGCAGCTCAACTCAGTATCCCCCTGCACTTGTGGGCAGGCGTTATTACCCTTTATGGCCTTTAAGCAAGAGGTGAGAGGTCTTTGAGAAGTCTTTCCAAATTCCCTCTGTCACCTACTTTTTCCACCTCTGCTGATTGTAAAATTGGTATTTTTTCAGCAGGGCTTATTTTTCTGCCCTTGAGACTCGAGCTCGCTGCCTCTCCTGGTGCCACCTTGTGTGGTCCCTTATGCTGAGCTTCGGATCCACCCTGTGGGAGAAGTGGTGATGCAAGCCCCGCTGCTGAGAAGCTGAATTCTCAGAAAAGGCAAGAACTTGTGTGTGTTTCACAGCACACTTCTGCTGCTGCCCAAGGGGGATGTCTGTCCTGCCTCCCATGGACTATTCCTCACTTAGCTTGGAGAATTTTTGCAAGTCAAAATTTTAACCAAGTACAGTATAGCTGATGTGCTATAAACATGTTTCCTTCCATGGGTTTTTTGCAGCAGCTGTGGCCAAGTATCTCCCTGTGTGGGGCTGTGGGCCATTCCTGAATTACAGGCAACAGGAGCTAAGGGGTATTGGGGTTTATTCTGGCTGAGCATTTTTGGTACAAGGACACATGCTGGCATTCAGTTGGAAGAGCTAAAACTAAAGAGGAGGGGGACAGAAGGGGAGTATTGTGCTAGGGCAGGCTTGTCTCGGACACCTTTGCTTTCCATGTGCCACTGTCCAGCCTGAAAGATGAGGAAGAAGCAGCAAAGGGTTCCTGCTGTTTGAGGAATTGTCCTGTTGCAAACCTTGGAGTCTGTATCACAGAACTGCCTTTCCCCCATCCTGAGCTGCTCAGCTTCTTGGCTGGCAGTTGCCCTCAGCTGAGCCCAGGAGCCCGGATGTCTGGTAGAGCAAAAGGTCTCCTTTGCTAGACCAGCAAATGCCATGAACTGAAAGTTTCCCTGAGCCATGCTCAGTGGGAGCTTCCACCATCCCTGTCCTATGTAGGATGGGGATCAGTGTGCAGCTGACTGATAGGAGCAAAGTCAAGAGCCAGGAAACCCAATCACAGGCACAGTGAGTTTAGTACAGCTCGTTGACACAACTTCTCTAACAACTTGTGCAACTTCCCTTTTTCTCTCTTCTCCTAGCCCTTCTGCTCTGGTTGGCTTCTAGCTATCAGCCCAAGAAGCCACAAACAGGCGGAAGCCTCTTGTGATGTGCCTGTGTGTGGCATTCACCAACCCGTCAGCAGAGTTTGATCAGTGAGGGGCTGAGCTTGGGTCTCAGCTAAGAGAACAAAGAATTGGGGTGGTTTGGGTTTGCTGCAGAAATGCTTGTGGAAGCAGGGAGGTCAGGGGAATGAACACTGTTTTTATCCCGTTCTGCACATCTCTCCATGCAATGCTGCCTGCCCCCGTCAGAAACAGGACCTGGTCACCTGAAAAAGAGGGAGTTCAGATTCAAGTTCTGTGTCCAGCTGCCCTTGACTGAAACCAAGAGCTATGCAAGACACAGCACGTGCTGCTGGATGCTGTTCCTTGTAGCTTTGCCACTGGGACCTTGCAATGGGGCTGGGTGAACCCGGCAATGCTGCAAGAAGTGATGGGGGTGGAAGCATCCCCCAGGGAAGGGGTGTTTCTTATACTCCACAGAGTTGGCTTTAGCAATAGCACTGCTGGTTTTATTGAAGGAATGTACGTGAAAGGTGATGGGGAACCTGTTAAGACCAGAGAACATGCCAAAACTTTTCAAGGAAAGACTCCAGGTTGATCTAAAATATGGGTTATAGGGCATCATGTTCTAGGCCTGTGTCATCCATTAAGGGGTGCAGGAGGAGGAATGTGTGTGGGGAGGGGGACCTGGACCCTAGTGGGCTCTCAAGTCCTCATTGTGGACAGCAATGCTAGGTTCGCTGTCTGCTCAGCGTTATCCTCTACAATACAGCTGCATTACTGTTTCTAGAGGTCTTCTTCCCTCCTTGGGCAGCGCCTCTCTGACTGCAGATTTTCCCTTTAAAACTAATTTAAATCAAACACTTTCAAATTCAGGTCCCCCTTGTGTTGCTCTGACGGGCAGCTACACCTAGCAGCATCCTGCAGGCTGAATGCAGGAGTACATCCTCAGTTCCTGGCAGTCCTTCCTGGCGGTGCCTCTTCACATTCCCACGGCAGCTGCTGGGAATAAAGGGATACTGTAACTTTTTGTAAGCCCCTGTTGCTCCGCCAGCTCTCAGGACACTATGGCAAAGGGCTATGATGACCTTCCACCTTCTCCTCCCTCCTCCAGAAGTACTGGGGATCACAAGTGTCTCTCTGCCACCTACAGACACTGTACCCCTAAAAAGCCACCACTGCACTGGCTCTGGCCTTTGGTTTCTGTAGTTCAGTAGTTGAATCTCATCTTCACTTCTTGATATAAAGGAGGTCACCTACTGCCTGGGCTCCCTGCACCTTTCCATGCTACTGAGCTTCCTTTGTCCCCTCATGTCCTCTGTCCCTATGAAAGCAGCCTTCAGCTTCCAACTCTCTGCTCTTCCCTGCAAGAGCTTGCACTATAATGAGCACCCAGTGGCTCCTTCCTCCAGGTCCTTACGCACCCTTACCTTGGAGATGTGCACCTCCATTCCTGGTAACCACTAGCACGTGTGCCTGCCCCTACTCTCTGCCATGGATGGGGCACAGAGCTGGTGGCCTGGGACAGCAACTGCTGGGTGAGCAGTGTCCTATTGCTCTTAGTTGTGCTCTGCCCTTAAGTGGACCCATGCAACTTTTCCCATCCTGCCACACAGGCTGGTTTATTTGCCACAAGCAGTGAAGCAACAGCTCATTCAAGAAGGACAGGGAACTGCTGGAGAGGGTAGAGCAGAGGGCTACAAAGATGATGAGGGGCCTGGAGCACTTCCCTTATGAGGAGAGGCTGAGGGACTCGGGTATTTGTAGAAGAAAAAGCTGAGGGGGGATCTGATCAATGTTCTAAATACTTAAAGGAAGGGTGTCAAGACTATGGAGCCAGTCTTTTTTTCAGCTGTGCCCAGGGATAGGGCGAGAGGAAATGGGCACAAATTTGTATATAAGAAGCTCCACCTAAACATGAGGAAGAACTTCTTTATGTTGAGGGTGGCAGAGCCCTGGAAGAAGCTGCCCAGGAGGTGCTGAAGTCTCCTCCTCTAGAGACATTCCAAACCCATCTGAACATGTTCCTGTGCAACCTGCTCTGGGTGGACCTGCTCTGGCAGGGGGTTGGACTAGATGATCTCCAGAGGTCCCTTCAACCCCATGTGATTTTGTCATTATGTGAACCTGGACTGCCCTGCTGGCACCAATAGGACCCAGGATGTCCCCAGACACAGCACTGGAAAAGCACAGAAAGGCAGGAGAGGAGGAAGGCTCTCGGCTGGTGCTGGCAGCTGCAGGCAGAGAAATAGCTCAGGTCCAGGCTCTCCCGAGGCCTCCCTGGGTGTTTGAACCGACCCCTCAGTGCCTGCCACCTCACCTGACTCAGCGCTGTGCCGCCTGAAGGACAGAGCTGCTGTAGACCATTCGCTGGTATTTAAGCATCCTGGCACCTTCTTCTCCGAACGGAGGGGCTGGAGAGGATGCACTTTTACACCCCGTGTTGCACAGACTTCGGAGCAGATGAAGATTTATACATCAAGAGAGTGATTTTCCAGAGCGCAAGGGCTCCGCGGTCTGTGAGGTGCTCTGCCGGTGCCCCTGCACGCGCGGGCGAGCTGTCAGACCAAGCGAACAGCTCCTCTCATCTCCCCGCTCCTCCCCACACCTCCGCCGGACCGTGCGGGGCCACCACCTCTCCGCTGCCGGACTCTCCCGGGGCGGGTACGGCCCGTGGCCTGCCTTGTGTGGCTGCGCGGCGGGGCAGCGAGGCGCTGCCCAAGCGGAGGTGGCGGGGTGACGGACTCGCCAGGCCCGGGAGCCGCGGCTCGGCGCCGGCAGGGGGCGCTCGGGGGACGCGGGTGCCTGTGATGTCACTTCCCGCGGTGCAGCAGAGCGGAGGGCAGCGCCGCCGGGGCCGGCGCGGGGCGGGGCAGTAACGCGCATGCGCCGCGGCCGCCGCCGTGCGGGCGAGGACGGGAGGGAGCTCGGGGAGGTGGCGGCGCTCGCGCTCTGGGCGCTCGACCCCGCCCCTCGTGGCCCGAGCGCCGCGTGACCCCGCTCCCGCCGCCGACCCCCAGGGTCACTACCGAGAGCCGGCGGCGGGGAATGCGGCAGCTGCCGCCTCCCCCCGCCGCTGCGGGCTTGCCGCCGGCGGCGGCAGCGGGGGGCCGACGAGCCTCCTGCTGAGGGACGCCGAGCCCTCCCGCCGCGGCCTCCTCGCGGCGCCTGGCCTGCCCCGGCCCTCCTCCCTGAGCGGGCCGGGCCCGGCGGCATCATGCAGGCGCAGCCGCTGCTCTACGAGTTCTTCAGCGAGGAGAACGCGCCCAAGTGGCGGGGGCTGCTGGTGCCCGCCCTCAAGAAGGTGAGGGAGAGCGGGGCCCCCCCCCCCTCGGCGCGGGCAGGGCCGCTGAGCGGCGCGGCCCGTGGCGCCGGCCCGGCCTCGGCGCGGGGTGGGCCGCTGGCGGCGCGACGCCTCGGCTGGGCCGGGGCAGTGGGACCGCCCGGCGCTCCCCGCTCTCCAGACGCGGCGGTGGGGGTCGGTCGTTGTCGCCCTGCCAGGCGGGCGCCGCAGGGGGGAAGGGGGGTGGCGGCCTCTGTGGGCTCTGACAGACGAAGCTGCGGAGTTGAAAACCGGTTAATGGGCAGGCGGGTCCGGGCCCCCTTCCGCCGAGGAGGAAGCGAGTAGCGCTGCTGCGGGTTTCTGCCGGGCTCCCTTAGCGCCCAGAAGTGACACGGCTTGGGGGGCGGGAGGGGTCGTTATGAGGAACTACTGGCAGAATTTTGATTAATTAGTGTTCTGGCTTGATGACTTTTAGTTAAGCTTCTCTTAGTTTAAATGCTGTTTTGCTGAGAAGGCTTCATTAGGACAAACTAGTAAGTCTTGCTCCCTTGGATGGTGAAGCTTGTGCCTGTGGTGTGGGAAGAATTCATTTGGAAGAGAGAAAAAGCGTTGAGGGCTCCTCTTCCACTTCTGCAGCCAGAGACCAGAAAGTAGAAGGCTTAAGAAACAAGAGGTTTCTGACACCGTTGCTTGGACTGGCTTCAGATTGCAGAACCTGATGCTTTTTAGTCACACAGAGCAATGCGTTATGAGTCCATCACTGTTGCATTGATTAACTGCAACTTTTGCCAAAAAGACTTGCTCCTGGGGCTAGTTGAACCATTACATCCTCCAGTATGGATTGGAAGTCTCAAGTGTTGCATTTATACTGGTTCAGTGTTTCTTCCTAATTTCTTCTTGCAATGTATTGCCTCGCTTTTCTGGGCGTGCTCTTTGAGGTCTCCAGCACTGCGGTTTCATCCAGTTCTTGGAAGCCTTGCTTGTCTCATCCATAGCATGTACTGTTAATGTCTTATCCCCGATTGATAGTCACTTTTTTGAAACTGTTACTGCTGCACTAACCACACAACTCACTGCTGCTTGTGGTGCTCGTAAGCACCTGGACAGCTGTCTGACCAAAGCCTGCTTGAAAAGTGGCGCTACCCGAGGTTTCAACGCAGCAAGCAAGAGCTTGTTCCTTTGGAGGATGGTTTATTCCTCGGTGTGGCAGAGGTTTATCTAATTTGGAATGAGGCTCAGTGCTGACTACGGAAGGACATAGAATGAGGATTTGAGGCAAGTAGGAGCTGGGACTTTGGAATGACATGCTACATCTGAAGCAGAAGACTTCTTCCCAATGGACAAGCCATTAGTGGAGTCACCCTGCGTTAAAGATGCTTGCTGAAGGAGTTGGATAAATTCCTTGAGGGAGAAAAGGAATTCTGACATCTGAAGTCAACAGAGAAGGCCAACAATGACAAGCTATGAAGGATGACAAACTGGCCCTGCAAGGTATAGTTGTCTTGGTTTTGTTGTGCTGTGCTCTGTTTCTTATAGTGGGTAGAGAGGTAAGGTGGAGTTAGTTCTGAAGGCTTCATGCTCAAAGTTGCAACTGTCTGGCAGGTGTTAACTCTTTTAACCTCAGTTCTTCATGAGATCACCACCTGTTCCGTATCTTTTTCTCAGGCTGTTGCTCTCTGTGCTCCAGAAGCATAGTCTTCTGCTGCTTACTATTGCTGTCCCTGTACAGGTAGAAATGAAGAATCTGTCCATATTGTCTTCTGAGTTACTGAACAGCTGAATACTTGAATTACAGGAAAACTAAATGGCAGATGAAAATACTAAACTATTATCTTCATGATCTCTTCATTAATGGAGAAGCCAAATTGGGTGTTTTACTAACTTACTGTATTATATTTAGCTCTCCTGAAGGCCCCATAAAGTAATGAATGTGTCATTAGGTGGCAGATAAATCCACGAACATTGCAGCGTCCTTGCTTTGACAATCATCTGTGGTTGTGCACGAGTCAGGTGCCATCCTGCAGCGTTGCAGCCGGTGGGTTTGAGACACTGAGCCTTCGCTTTGCTGCCCAAAGGCATGAGCTGTACCTGGAGGCCAGTGTGTGGGACTAGTAAAATGGAGAACGTGGCAGCATACGCCAGTGAGGTCAAAGGGCAGAATGGTCCTGGAGAGAAATTACTGCCTTGTGGCTTTGTCTGATAAATTGCCAGAGCAGATTATGTGAAACTCATGAACATCCTGTTGTTACTAGAGAAGAACCTTTCCTTTGTTTCCCGTTACCTGACCAGGTGCTGACACTCACTCTCGGGTAGTCACAATCTGCTGCTTTCTGAACTCTGCCTTGAAACCAGGTAGATGCACAAATAGGATTATGATGATTTCTTGCATAGCTAGAGATGAGATGTAGTAGTTTGAGAAGACCTATGTTGAATTGGTATCTCCAGTGAGGAGAGTGGTGTTTAATTTAGCATTGTTGATACTCCGGGATGGAGTGTTTGCAGCTATTGGGGAAAGGTGCCACACATGGACTGAATCATTAGAGTGCCATTGCCCTTTTGTAACTCTAAGTTACACGGTTACAGAGCTCAAACTACAGCCTCAGAATCACCTTAAAAAATAGGTATTGTTGAATCATTGCAAATACTTCATTGGGAAAAAGAAAGCTATTTTGATTCTGGTGTTTTGTTTTGGTTTTTTTAATCAAGCAACAAAACTAAGAATATGTAATAAGAATAAATTTCTTCCCACATCAACAGATTCTTAGGAGACCATACCTTGTGTTCTGTTCCACATGAACCTTAACAATAGAGCTGCATTTGCACTGAACAGCTGCATTTGCAAAAAGCAGCTTTTGTACTATTCAGATCATAATGTAATTCCTTTTTTTCCGATTCTCCTTCAGATGCTGTCATGATAGTGCACTGGAGTCTCAATTAGGAAGAAAGTTATGTGTACTGAGATGTTTCTCTGCCTGGGCACTGTAATTTTGAAGCAGCAAAAGAGAAGTGTTGCAGAGAACCTTGGTTGCTGACGGAAGGCAGTAATCGTGATGATGAGGTACAAGACAAGGAAGTAAGAATAACAGCTGGTGTCTGAAGTTGTAGTTGCAGAGATGGACAGAAGGTGAGATGCTGGGGCTGAAGACAGAAGATTCAAGACACATGAAACACCACAGCTCTTGGGTGTCTGGAAATGGAGATACATGGCTTTTAATACATCTTGGAAAAAGGACTCAGAAGGGACACCTGCCAAGTGATGCGTCTTCCTCCCAGCATTGGGGTTCCTTCACTAGTGACTTTATATGCTTTATTCTACTCAGAAACTTTTGGATAGTTTTTCTTAAACATCTTTCCTTGCGGCTTAGTCTTGCTTGTTTATGCAGTCAGAACTTCTCTGTATGCCTGTGACTTGCTTCTTCCTGACACATTGGTTTTTCTAGTAGAAAGCTTGTCATCCTTACTGATCGATACCTTAAGGAATTCTGTGATTGAGAAAAACAAAAGAACTTTCTTACCATACAGATGTTCTGCTGTTTGCTATCTCAATTGCTTTGAATCAACTGAGCAATTAACAAGGGGTGCTGTCAGAATTTGATTACTGGTGTGGCTTGACAGCTGAGGGGTATTTGCTTCCTCAACTGAGGCAACTGTTCCAGACAGCGTGCATCCAGGTTCTTTGTGTATTGTATAGTCAGTCTTCTGTACCTTTCATGGAGCAAAAGAGATGAGAAGAGCTGCTTCAGTGACTCCAGAGTGCTTGGGAAGCTGTGGCTGACAAAGATACTTCTACCTGACTCTTTATTATCTAGTTCATTAAATCAATGATAGTCCAGTTGCCATGTGCTATTTGAATGGCACTTCTTATTCTTGGCACTGCTTCACTGCAGATAGAGAACATCCTTAATTTCTGTTCACTTTGGGTTCTCTGTTCTTCTGATGGCTATGGAGGATAAATTTAAGATCCTCTTATGGTTCAAGTCTTTAATGTAAGTTTTTTCCCCATGCTCACTGGCACGGTTTAATACTGCTCAAGAGAAATGTTAGGAAAAATGTGGGTCTTGTGGCCTCAGTGAATTCTTGCTGAAGTGTGGAAACAAGATGTTTGTATTTGGTTTAATTTACTGGTTTTTAATCAGTCAAGATAACAAAATATGAACAGGGTTGCCAAATAGCAGCAGAGATGTACAAGAATAGAAGAAAAAACATTTTGATGGAGTGCTTGCATCATGAGAACACTCATCCATGCAGGCTGTACATAAAATATTTCATCCTGGAATGTTTTAGTGATAAGCAGTTGCTTGTCAGTTTCGTAGTTACGGAGGGGGTATTAACAAAAGAGATGTTGACTAAAAATAAGCGTTATAACATCAGTGAAGACTTTAAAAGGTACTGAAGAAAATTCTTAACTCTTCCCCAGAAAAACCTGTTTTGCGGCCAAGTAATTTCTACTAATAATCTGTTGAATAAAACGTGTAAAGGTTTAGAAAATTTGAGGTTTAGAGGAGGCTTGCAAAAATGCTTATAAGTAGTAAAGTTTAACCCTCTCAGTGCTCTGGAAAACAGATTGGCCTGTTGTCTCATTACAGCTTCCTTCATTTTATTATGAAAACGCTGTGGTAAATGTGATGATTTTTTTCCTTTAGAAGCTTTCTTACAAGCACTTTGGCTGCCACTGTGTAAGACAGTTCCTGTACTCAGCAATTCCGTGCAGTTGTTCTTTGGCAGGTGTTGGGTTTTGATTTGTACTATGACTTCTTGCTGGAATTCCAGTAGATGGGTAGTCTTGCACAGATGTGAAAAGAAAAATATGCCTGACCAACAGTATATGCTTCACTTTTATTTCAGTTTGTTATATAGCTTTAGAATGATTTCCCTCTGTTACATGCTTTTCTGAAGCTGCTGGAGCTTCTGCTGTTCCTGGTGGACGCGGTTCCATTATTGTTCTCTCCACAGCCTTTCACATGTGGGGTTTTTCCTGGTATGTTCTTGTATTTAGCAGAATTGGGAACTGTGAGCCTGATCACACTCATTGTTGATGATGATCTGTGAGCATTACACTAGTGTTTTTGTGTAAGGTGTGAAGTTGCTTTAAGAAGTCTTCAGAGAGGTTTCTCCATTTTAAGTTGAAATTTTTCAGCTTTATTACCATCACCCATAAATTAGGCTGGGTGAGGAAGAGGTAACTGAAAACCGTTACTAAGGAACAGTTTGGTTCAGCATCAGCCAGATTGTCAAATTAACTGTGTGACTCTTCCTTTCTTATCTGTTATCAAGCACCTCTTTCTAGTGCAGAACGAGCTGCTGAGTCCCAGTCTAGACTCAGGTTTGGGTCATCTTGTGACCAGCCTAGGAGTTTTGTTGGACCAGTTGGACACCAGGTGCCTGTGTATGCTGAAGTTGTTCGATGTGCAGTGCTTTAACTGAAACTTGTTTCTGGGTTTGGTTTAGGTCCCTGCTGCTTCCCGCTTTATATTCTAATTTATTATGTAGAGTTTTAAAGGAAGGGTTTGAGAAACTTTATAAAACCCTTAGCAACTTAATCTGGTTGTAGCTTTATATAAAATATATTAATCTCTTTATTACTAATTAAGCACTTATTTTTTTCAGTTGGTTTCATTCACTTTTTCTGGCAGTTTAGGCTGGTTTTAGTTGTTGCCATTCCTAATAGAAATTCCTTGCTTTTGTTGAGGGAAGTGGGGGGGGGGGGAAAGCCAAGTGGTCGTATCACAGGGTTTTCCTGACATGCTGTGAATTTTCTTAAGAAGGCTCTACTTGTCTCAGCTCATGTTCTTAAACAGAGCATGAAAAGCTGTTGAAGAAATGCTGTCTCTGCTTATCCTCAAATAAAGAGAATCCTAGTCGTTTCCCTTTTGACAATTAAAAAAAATTTAGAAGATTGAACATCTAAAAAAGTGATCAGATGAGTGAAAATGAAACTGCAGAGGCAGGGATTTGCAGCTGATGTAGATTGCATTTGCTCATTAGAATTTGTTGGGGTATTTTGAAGAATCGAGGCTTTTGTGAAAAGATCTGAAGCAGCTCTTTTAGTAATTTCCCTCAAAGACAGACAGTTTTGTATGGGAAAGGACAGGTTCTGTCATTGTTTAAGGGAGAGGTTAAATATTTAGATAAAAATTTTATCTAAACATCACTACGCTTCTTAGAAGTTGTTAGGCTGTTTTTGTCATGTGTATTCCTAACATAGGACTGTGAAGGATCTGGTGGGATTCAAGCTATACTCCTTTTCAAAGGTGATAAGCAGTGGTGGACCAATCTTTTTTTATTTTTTTAAATATAAAATCCAATGTGACTTCATGGGAAGGATGGAAACCCCCTGGTAACTTGATAATTTTTTTTTTTAAACTAGTCACATGACAGTGTTCACTAACAGGGGTTCTCATTTAGTAAGATTCTCTTACTAAATCTTGCATCTTTCCCAGTCTTCCATCATGTTTTAGATAATGGACTTCTTGGGACTTGCTTTGAGTATTCTCAGATAACACTGTTTCATTCTTGGTCTGAGCATTTGGGTGCTACAGTAGTGCAGATACTAAAAGCACGTGTTTCTATGAAAATTGCACACCAAGCTGTCCTGTAATTTTCCTTGTTAGTTTAGTTTTTTCTTGCCTTTGCTTGTATGACTTCGAACCCTAAATGATGCTAAATCTTAATTAAGTAGTAATGACGATTATTTACTAACTACCTATATAGATAATCGACTCTGGCAAGTCAATGGCACCTCATGATGTTTTCCTCTGACAAGGTGGATATTCTACTGAAGTAGAACTTGGTAGTGCCAGAAGAGGATGGTCTTGAAGAGTGATGTAATTGCCTTGCAAACATAAATGCTTGGAACTTGAGCTCCCAAACTAGGAGTAGGTTGTTGCTGTTGACTGTTTCAGCTGACTGGGTAATGTTTCAGGTCCTGGCCTAATCTAGTATTTCCATTTGTTTGTTCTTATTCCTATAGATTCTGTGTCACAGCCCAAAAGAGTTGTGATCAGACTATTTAAGTCTACAGTCTGTTTTGTAAGCAAATGAGAAAATAGAGCTCTTCATCACTCAAGTTTATCATGCTCTGTATTTTTACTGTTGGATTGACTTGGTAATTTAATACTTCTCAAAATACAAGATGCTAGGGTATACTGTAGATAGAATGTAATACAATTTTTTTCAGTTCTGCTTTAAAAAAAAACAAACAAACAAACAAAAAGGCAGCATCTTCCAGGCACTCAGATCAGCTCTGATCTTTAAGAGAATACTTCTGCAAGTCTGTGATTTCTGGTGTTAAGGTGTTCCAAGGTGGTACAGTATTTCAGATGTCAGTGTTTGATTTGTAAATAACGCTTGGCAGTACTAGTCCCCAACTAGTACTAGTCACTTGGGTACCTCCACAGACAGATTCTTTAGCTGTGTATGGTGAGTTTCAGGAAAAATATAACTGTTGGTATAATCAAAATAGATGTGTTAACTAGTCAAATGGAGAAAAGTGCTCCTGTTCTGTTTTTTGCCAGAGAGCTATTAAGTTAAAAAAGCAATGACTTCTGGAGATGTTCTGTAAGATCTGCTGCATTAAAGTTATACAATCTGCAAGAAACTAAACTCATGATATTTAAATCTGAATGGCAGTTAAATGAGCACCAGGGCTGTGCCCAAACATGAAGATTTCAAACTAATGAGTGCCTTAGCAGGCAAGTGGATTTCTGTTTGAGACTGTTGTGTGTTTGAACTCCGTAACACTTAATTCTTGCTGTAACTCCAAATAGGAATCAAAACTCAGGTGTGAAATTAAATGTGATTATGGCACCAGTATTCAAATATAGACATGGGGTTAATATTTGGATGAGACAGATTGCTGGGTTTTGGTTTAAGGTGATTAAACTCTTGTGTTGGTGATTGAAAAAACTGGAGGCATGTTGAGTTGTATGCAGTGGAAAGGTAAAATGATGAAATTTGGTCTTGAAAGATGTGTTGCAAAAGTTAGCAGTCGGCTTGTTCTGGCATATTTGTCATCAGTGTAGGATTGAGACTAAACTGCCTGTCTGTTTAAGCTCTGAAGCACTGAGCTTTGTATACTTGAAACTTAAACTGATTAGAACTATGCTATTTTGTGAACTACAGAAATGCAAAGGAAAGCTATACTGGATATTCGCTTCAGAAGTTAAATGAATGTCTGGAAAAATAATGGGAGGTGCAAGGAGGATCATGCCTTAGTGAGATTTCAACCAGTGAGAATTTACAGACACATATGGCATACAAGTAAATATACAGGGACCAAACTTTCAAAGCCTCTGAACTTCCACTTGATGCCACGACAACATTGTCGTCTTTTTTTGAAGTGTTTTTCACTCTAGAGGCTGACATCTTTTTAAAAAAATCAGTATGGAAACAAACTTCTAAATCAATTTTAATTTAGTGTGAGGTAGTTGGGAATGGATCAAATAATTTGAAGGCTAAATACTGCTGAAATCATTACTGTTTCTGTAGTGCATGCTCTGTGAAGAAAGTTCTGTTATTTCATTATTATAGAGTGATGAACAATGAGTTGTAATTGGGAGAAAAACTTATGTTGAAAATGTCTTGTACAAGAGTGGTTTAAGAGCTAAAGTAGAAACATAAATATATGCAGGGTTTTTAAAAAGTTCTCCTAATTGCACTGCTAAGCACTGTTATTAATTAGGTGTTTTCTTGATATTGAAAGCCATTTACAGTGATTTGAGTACATTTAACATTTGAGATTTTGTTTTTCTCTCAGGTATAGCTGAGTGTTTCTCTTATGTTCATCTGGTGTGCCTTAATGTCTTGAGTTTGATTTTTCTGGGATGTTTGGTTTATTCTTTTGTCATCTTTTTTTTTGCAAGTAAAATATATGGTTTGGAGAAGAGTGAAACTCAAAGCTTGAATTCTTCTATTTCCTATAGGTTCAGGTGCAAGTTCATCCTAAACTTTCCTCTACTGAAGATGCGTTACAATATGTGGAGGAATTAATTCTCCAGTTGTTAAATATGTTGTGTCAAGCCCAACCAAGAAGTTTTCTGGATGTAGAGGTATAGAGAATAAATATTACAAATCTGTAATAATTTGAACTGTTACATGAAAACATATTAATAATTTTGCATTGTAAAAAGGAAGGCAGTAATTATGTATCTTTATGTAGCAGAACCTTTGACATAAAGCCTGCTGAGTTACTTTTCCAATTTCCCTATCAATTTCCTGTTCAATGCACATTAAAACCATCTCTGAACTCTATTACTGTATAATAGATGGTGAGTGTAACTTGTGAACATAAAGTGAACTGGTTCTTTTCAAGAGACCTTTTTTTCCTCCCACTGATAATGCAAATTATAGCTGTTTAGTCTGAGGCTCTGTGCTGCTTTCTCAGGGTGGTGATTTAGGCTGATATACCCCTTGCCCTCCCAGAAATTTGAACAAAACCAGTTGACTCACTTTCTTGGAATGAGCTGAGGAACACTTCTTTCCTCTATTTAGAAACCTCTTCTCTTTCAATTCAATTTTCACAGACCTACAACCTGTGTTGCTCAGAAAAGCAGCTTGATGTTTGAGAAGAGGGCTTGATCTGAGAAGAGTTTCTCCATCTGAGAAACAAATTAAACTAAATGAGCTTGAGTTGAACTTACAAACCTATTAATATCTTGGTAGCCATTAGCACTTAACCAAAACTTTGAGGCCAAGCTACAAACTCTTATGTGCAGTGTGCCTTTTGGTTTCCAATACTTGGGGGCTGTGCCTGTGCCAGGTTAGGTAACAAAAGATGCAACTTCCTCACATTTTGAAGAAAGTGGACTAATAGTAAAAAATAAAATGATACCTGTCTTTGAGCCCAAGATTCACGAATTTCATCCTTCCTCTGCTCTTTTCAACACTGACACCTCTAATGGTGTTCCAGTGCCCCCTTTGATTGCTGGCCTGTTTTGCAACATCATTCTGGTCTGGCAGCTCAAGAGACAAGAGGTTTGTGGAAGATTGTCTAATGCTGTGTTTTAAACAATGCTAACAAAAAACTTGATGCACAGCGTTTTGTTATGAGTATGAAACGTGTTATGACTGTGAAGTCAGGGTGAGAAATGCAAGAATTGCAGGTGATCAGGCAACCTCAGTTTACTTCCTTTGTGTTTATACATGGTGATGCTGTCTTTAATGATATGATCATACATGTTTATTTTTCCCCAGGAGAACTTTAGTTCAGTGGGCAGGCTGGACTATGTTAGTGGAGTGACTTGATATTAGATAGCGAATGAGACTTTTTTTTTTTTTGCTAGGATCTCTACTTTCCTTTTGCAGAAGTGTTATGATGACAGGAGAAAAAGAAAAGCCTGTACTTTGGAAAGTTGAGTGCCACCTCTACAGAACTGTAGTGTGTCCCAGTTTTTTTTCAGAAAGCTTTTGTTTATGTACCTTGTCCTGTGTACCAGCTCTTTGTAAGTGGGCATTAACTTCATCTTCCTCATTTCATCGTTGTTCAAATAGGAGTCACATTTGCGTAACTGAACACTTGCAACCAAAGCAGTCAGTGGGAACTGTAGTCTGTAGAAATAAAATCTGATGTTATCTGAGGAATAAGATTTGTGGAATCTCTGAACACCAGAGCTACCAGAAACTGTGCAGCTTTTGAACCACAAGAGACCTGTGAGTGAGTTCTACCAGGAGGGTTGTTCAAGGCACAGGAGAATATAGATGTCCTTAGGCACCCTGGCTGCTGGAAGAAGTACATAAACTGGAGCATATATGGTCTAACTGTAGACTATGAAACTGCTGCTGGACATCCTTTTTTCTTATTATGTTCATTGCCATCATCAGAGCAGTTTGCACATGCACAATCTGGACTGTGTGCTTATCAGTAAAGGTGGAACAGAAAACTTGTATCTTATTCAGTGACCATTCTGTAAAACAAATAAAATGCTAGGATAAAATATAGTCACTTGTTTAAATGCTGAATTACCAGCCATTTGCACAAAGGGAGCAAATTGTGCCTGCAATGGCAACTTAATTCTGGCGTTTCTCAAACTTTGAGCATTAGATTATTTTATGATAATGATACTCTGATACAGCTGTATGAATGTAGTGAGCAGTGTGTACCAAAATGATAAAATTTATGCATAGATGAAATACTAATATTAGCAAACATTCCTTTTGTTAAGTAATGGAAGTAGTTACAGTATCAAATGTAGTGATATTGCTAAGCTCATTCAGATTGTGCATTTACCCTTTAGTCCTGCTTTTTTTAAGGATCGTGTTCAAAAAAGTTTTCCCCATCCTATTGATAAGTGGGCAATAGCTGATGCCCAGTCTGCTATTGAGAAGAGGAAAAGAAGAAATCCGTTATCTCTCCCAGTAGAAAAAATCCATCCCTTATTAAAGGTAAGCAGTAATGTAATCTTGCTTTTAGAGTCCAGTTGGAAGTTGACACCTTTGTTTCATGTAATGTCTATTTGCTGCCTGAAATGTAAACAAAAAGGAATAAGAATATCTGTGTTTGTTACATAGCTTTATTTTAAGTGTAGTAGTTTAATTAATTGCATATATTTCTTTTGCACTTAAACATGCCAAGAACTCATTTGCTGTGCATTTGCTTGTTCTTGTTTCATTTTGCATAGCAAAGAAAACACTCAAGAAACTTCTGGAAATAGCCCCAAATGTTTAAGTGAGGTTTTTGTTACAGTTGTTGGGTGTTGTCACTTCTACAGTTAATAGATCAGCATCTACAGTGACGCTGTTTCTTCTCTAGGCCTGTGGTTTTATTTCTAAAATAGACTCTATGTGGTGAATGTTTATTGAGTGTGGTCTTAAACTTACTGGTTTTAGTTGTAACTGTAGTGTGGGTTGTTTTTTGGTTTTTTTTTTTTTTTTCCCCTTTCAGGAAGTCCTAGGCTACAAAATTGATCATCAAGTATCTGTTTACATAGTGGCAGTATTAGAATACATTTCTGCAGACATCTTAAAATTGGTTGGGAATTATGTGCGAAATATAAGACATTATGAGATTACGAAACAAGATATTAAAGTGGCAATGTGTGCTGATAAGGTAAGTCTAACTTGTTTCTCATGCAAACAGGAAGTTTTAGTTAAGTTTTGTGACTGCAATGTTTATTTTTATTGAGTACACAGGGTGCTGTATGTTTGAAAGAAGAAATTACTGCCATAAAACATGGTTCCAGTAAAAGAGAAAAGCTACCAAAAAGCTCATTGAGCTTACAGAGCTGTTGCTTGTGCTTATTAATAGTTGTGTTTGTTCCTTTTGATATCACTTGCCTAATTTCAGCAGTGTGTGAATGCTTTAAAAATTATTGTGAAGCAGCACTAATTTAAAAATTTAACGTTCTGAAGCTATAATAGTGGAGTCTTATTTTGTAGCTTGAAAAAATAAGTCTAAAATTATGTTGGGTGTTATCCTGAAATAAGTAAGACTGTTGCATGTAAAAAGCAGTGTTTTGATGATCCAGCCCTTCAAAACAAACTCACCTATATTAGCATCTCAGCCTAATCTTACTTAGCAGTCTATATTTTAATCTGCAGGTAGTCCTGCTTGTCGCTTTAGAAGATTCATTAGGTTCAGACCAGAATCTCCTTTCTTTCCAGCAGTGATGGAGCAAGGTCCTCTGTCTGTCTTTCAAGTGCCTTTGCATTCTAGCTTCTGTGGCCATCTCATTAGCATCTCAATTCTTCCATTGTTTAAAAAACAAAACTTGAAGTTAATCCTTTAAGGGATGGGACCATAATCTCTAATCTTGCTGATGCATTTTCAGGTTTATCACCTCTCTTCAGTATTTTGTCTTGCTCTGTGTTAATCTTTGGTTAGGATCATCGCTGTTTTAATGATTGCCTTTGTTTCATTACTGCTTACTTTTTTTTTTTAATCCTACTTTCTTCACTTTCCTCTTTCAAGATATCTTGTGAGGTCTCAAAGTCAAGTACTTCTTGGGTACTTGACTTTGGGTACTTCTGCTTTTAGGTATATCTGCCCGAGTCATTAGGGCAGGGTTTAAAGGTGTATTTTTGAATATTTGTCATAGAATAATAACAGGAACAAATGCTGTTGCTGTGTGCTTCTTTCTATCCTAGGAAGGGTGTTGAGCAGAAGGGCTGTGGTGAAGTTGATTTAGGAACTTCCATGGGAGGAGCTCTTTGATATGTACACAGAAGAAACTTTTGAAAGGCTCTAAAGCAGGCCTGTTGATTTACTGCCTCAGCAGAACAAGCCACTGGAAGGTGCTCCTAAGGTGTTTTATTTCCAGTTGCATTGAGAAGCTTCATAGTATATGATGTTCATACCTGTAACGTGTATTCTGCTTGGTTTTATTTTTTTTGAAACAAAGCAACAAGACCAGTTTCTGACACCTGTATGCCATTTTTTTTCCTCAAGCACTTTCATACTTGCTTTTGTGCCATCCATCCATCTGGAAAATATTACCTTGTCTACGAAAACCAAACTCCATTAAAATGCAAGCTGTTTTTCTTCTACTATCTGCTCATCCTTTTGGTTGCTCTAAATTCAGTATCTGGGGTTACTTTAATTTCTTTCTGTGGATTTCATAGTAGTGAGATATGTGCTAGGGATGTGAATATAGTCTGGAATATTCTAGCTCAAGTATGTGCTAGTACTGTGTCTTTGAAGTAAATTTGCTAATGTTGGGGCATCCTTGAATACCTGCATTATTCCATGTAATTTTCTACAGTAGTGCCCCTGTAACGTCCCATTTCCCAGAATTAGTTGGAATTCTCCTCAGTTCATGTACGTTCATTGACTTTCAAAGATAAATGACCTTCTATTCTTAAAGTTTCAGAAGAAGTCAGTCTTAATGCAAAATGTCCATTGCTCTGCTTTCAGAGAAGCTTAAGACCAGGGTGTGTATCAGGGACCTTTGACTCACTAGGAGAAAGAACCTGCTGTGTTCCCATTTCCCTCCTAACTACCCCTGTATATTTTTAAGGATTATTAGGGTGAAGAATGATTGTTCTAAGTAGGTGTGTTTCTTCCAGTATTCAAGTCTGAACCTACCAGACCATCCCTTGAACTTAAGGATCCTGAAGTATTCTCTTGTTCTTTTGTCTAGTATCAGTAGTCAACAGCTTGTTGACAGGAAGCGCCTGTAACATGATTTAAAGAAAGAAGACTTCTACTGTATATACCAGAGTAAATGTCATGTTTGTTTTGGCTCATTCAGAAGTTTAATTCTTGATCTCCAGTTTTATAATTATTTTGAAAAATACTTTTTCATTCTGTTTTCTGCCCTTTTAAAACTCTAGTTCATGCTTACTGTGTTGGCCTTCCCTCCTGTGGTTCACAGAGGAGTATTTATAGCTTTGATCCTGCAGTCTTTTCCTCAGTCTTCTCAGTGATGGACAGCAGTCTTGTCAGTCTCTGCAGTAACAGGTGTAGGTTGCCATGGCTTCACCTCCATCTGTTTGGAAGGGAGGCTGGCAAGCAGTGCTGAAGTTCTCATTTATTTTGAAGTTTATTGTTTGATGCACTTCATGACTTCCTGGAAGGGGTGTAGCTCTGGGCAGCATATTTGTTGATGAATACTGTCCCATCTGTCTATCCCAGGACAAAGTCATCTTGCATGTTGAACTACATCTTTTGTTAGCTTGTTGTTAAGATTTGCTACATCATTGTAGATTGTTTGTGGACGCTTTTTAGGTGTTCTTTCTGCTAATGATACGTCAAACTAGGATGCCTTTTACTAATTTGCAGTTAACTTACTTAATTTACCTTTAAGATGTTCTTTGAGTATCATGGAAACAACCCAAAGTGTGATCTGTTTGCTACTTGCTAAATCATTGTAATGACTCCAGGCTCAGATGCCATGTTCGGGAGAAGTGTTAAGTGATCTGCTTTTCTTGAGAAGTTTGAATTATTGATTGCTTCCATTTGATAAGCCTTGCTTAGGTATGAATTGGAACTTCTAGTAGTCAAACCTTTTAGAGGTCTTTTTGTCTATGTAGTTCTACAGTGTTGCTACCACCTTTTCTAAAGCTGATGCCCTTCATCGAGGGTATGTTTTAACAAAAGAACCCAGTTAAGCACAGAGAAACCAGGCCACATGCAGTGACTGGGCAGGCCAGTATTCATTGCAGTTAGATTTCGGTGTTCTGAGCACAATCATGTATGACTTCCTGTTAAAGCTAAAGCTGAAAAACCAAAATGCACACTTTTTTTGTCTTCAGAATCTTAGATTATGTATAATAGAATACAGCTAAATGCGTCTGTATACTTCATAGACCTCTTAAAATTGTAATCAATTTTAGGACCACATTCTTGGAGGAATGCCTGTATTGCTCTAAATGACTGGGAATTCTTCAGAAATTGCCACTGCCGATAATGACTTGAAAATTCATAGCATTGAATATTGTTGTTGCAGTGCTCGTTCAATTGCAGAGGGATAATACTTAAATCTTAACACTGAACAGTCTGATTTGATGGGCATAATATATTTCCTTTTCTGGTATCTTACTGGTAGATCTTGGAAAGAAGTGTTCTCAGTTTGTGGATTTCCCCTCTTTGCTACCTAGGTATTAATGGATATGTTCCATCAAGATGTAGAAGATTTAAGTGCACTAACTTTATCTGATGAGGAACCCTCCACCTCAGGGGAACAAACATATTATGACCTAGTGAAGTCATTTATGGCAGAGGTTCGACAATATATAAGGGAACTAAATCTCATTATCAGAGTTTTTAGAGAGCCATATGCCTCCAACTCCAAACTATTTTCATCTCATGTAAGTATTGTACAGACCACAAACAAAAAAACCCTACTACAATATCTGTAAATCTAGATGAACACTCTAAACTTAATTGTTGTCCAATTTAATATATGTATTTGCAGGTCTGTAACTTAAGATTTGTTGCTCTTGGTCTTTGCTCTTTGAATCATTGTAAACTTTTATATATTTAGACATATATAGCCATTATTTTAAAAATAAATTCTGTGATAAGTAATACAGAAAGTATATAATAAACATAAAATTTTGTTCTGTTTAAGGAAGTGCTTGACTTTCATGTTGCAATAGAGTAGCTTTACTTTGTAAATATAATATTACTCTGTAATGTAATATTCTTCTTGCTAGAAATTGTGTCCAACTCTGTGTTGATTTTTGTCTGGTTCTATTGTGTTTTGTAGGATGTGGAAAATATATTTAGTCGTATATCAGACATTCATGAACTTAGTGTGAAGTTATTAGGTCATATAGAAGACACAGTTGAAATGACAGATGAAGGTAGTCCTCATCCGCTAGTAGGCAGCTGTTTTGAAGACATGGCAGAGGTAAGTAAATGCTTGAGATTTTTTTATCTATTCATACATATTTTAAGGACTTGCACTTAGCTGCCTTTGTTTAGGTTGAGATCTCTTTTTCCAGACCCACCATGATGAATAAACTGCCCATTTTTGAGAGTGCTTTTACCTTTTGAGTCTCTAAATCTCATTTTTATAGGGCTCTTCAAACTTTAGAGAGCATTGGGGTGGAGGTGGAAGGGGAACCCAACAACACTTGTGACTAGACTTTGACGGGAATGGAGGTATCCTGTAAATTGGCTGTAGATCATGATTGCTATGGAAAGATAAAGTGTAACAAGGCCTTCTTTGCCAACAGGCTTGCTAAGCTGATGAGGAAGGCTTTTGAACTAGGCTCGTTAGTAGATGGAGACCAATGCTTGCAGATTGAAGAATTGAGAGGAGAAGGGGATGTGCATAACAATAAATGCTCTTGCACCTTCCTCCTGAGAAGGTGGGATGACCAAAAGCTCATCTGAAGTGTCTGTTTCCTTAGGGTGCGTGTACTCATGTACAGATAGGAAGATCTGGGAGCCTGTGCACAGTTGCAAAGCTGTCATGTGGAATTAGCAACATGGCAGGAAGGGCTGAGTGATGGACAGCTGTATGAATGAGTACAGGTGCTCAAAAAGGGCAGGCGGGGAAGACAAGGCCAGGAGGCTTAACAAAAGATCAGCTCACATACATGGAGCTCAGTTATGGAATGAATGATGACATGGTTGAATGCTTAAAGATCAGAGGAGGTGGCCACTGAAGTCCATGTTGTGGTCAAGCTTCTGCAAAGGTTGCCCAGTCGACAAGCAGCCAAAACCTTCTATAAACAAGTAGAAATAATCACTTTACATTTGCAGGCCCTGATTCTCTTGGGAGAATAATGTTCCTGACATCTGCTGGGTGGACAAGATATTGAGGGTCAAGTAATCCCAAAACCTTCTGCAGAGCACTGGGGATAGTTTTTTGTGGCACATACTAGTGGGCTATCTAAGAAGGCTGTTGCACTTCTTTCTCATGAAATAGGAAGACCTGGCAGGAGTATTGTAGCTAGTGCAAGTTTAGCTGCAGGTGGTAGAGATGATGGAGTTTAATGTCTTGAGGAGATGCACAGGAGATAAGCAGACTCAAGACTCTGGGTTTTAGGAGTAGACTTATCTTGCTCAGGGAATTAGGAGGCAGGATCACATTGGTGGCTGCCTTGAGGGTAGAAAGGGCTCAGGAGAGCTAGTTTATTTTCAAAGGTGGTGTGTTCAAAGTACAAGAAATATTCATTCCTAGTCCCAAAATAAAAGGATAGGTGTAGCAGGAGGCTGCCCAGTCTCAAAAAGAGTGATGAGGATGATCCTGGAAATGAGAAGCTGGTCAGCCTCTCCTTAGTCCCTGAGAAGATTAGCAAATCTTTCTGGAATTCACGCCCAACCATGTGAAGGACTACAAGGTGATTGGCAACAGCCAGCGCAAATTTCCAAAGGACAAACTGTACCTGACCCATTTGACTGGTTTCTAAGGTGACATGTCTGGCTCCATGGACAAAGGAAAAATAGTTAATATCCCTTATCTGAACCTAAGTAAGGCTTTTAGCACAATCTCCCATGGTATCAATATAGTTAAGCTGGTGAGACGTAGACTAGGTAGTTGAATTAAAGAGTGGTTGGGGAAATTGGCTGCTTGGCAGGCTTGAAGGGGTGTCGTCAGTAAAGTCTATTTGATGGCCAGTGGCTAGCAGCATTCCTCAGGGTTTGATACTAGAGCTGATCCTGTTTAATATCTGTGTTAGTGTTGTGGGAGAAGGTCTGCCTCATCAAGTTGGTAGTGATGCCAATTTGGGAGGAGACATACCAGAAAACAGGACTGATTCTTGGGGGATCAGATGAAGTGCAGAAATGGAGGTAAATGAACCTCATGGAGTTAAGTAAAGGTAAACATGAAGTTCAGCACCTGGGAGCAAACAACCCATCCAGTACTGCTCAACAGAGCTTGGAGATCTTCAGGAATCAACCATGAAGGTTAAACTGCCTGTTGTGTTATATTAGGAAAAATATAGCTGGCAGGTTGAGGGATCATTTCTTGTGTAGCACTTGAGACCATATCTGGCATACTGTGTCTAGTTTTGGTCTTCCCTGAGGGTTGTCATGATGGTTAAGGAGTTGAGGCCTGTGATGTTCAAAGACCGTTAAGAGTGCTGGGCTTATTCAGTCTTAAAAAGAGAAATCTGAGGAAAGAGGTCTTATCGCTGTCTTCAATTATCTGAAGGGAAGGTATAGGAAAGACTGAGGCAGGCTGGGATTTACAGTAGATAACTGAGAAGAGAGAGTATGCAAATAGTAAAAATGGTAATCCTGATTAGATACTGGGCAGGACAGGGAGGAGGTGGGATGGACCATGACATGACACACCATTGTGTATTGAGAACAACTGAACATTGAAATGGGCTGCCCAGAGAGGTGTTGGCACCTCTGTTCTTGGAGGTACTCAGAACTTAAGCTGGATGAGGCTGTAAGCAACCTCAGCTAGCTTTGATGCTGGATCTGAGGTGGCCTGAGGTGGGCCCTGGTCTGAAGAGGGAATTGGACTGGCTGACTTCCAGAGTTCTCTTCCAGACTGAATTACTCAATGAGGCTGTGCACATAAAAGTATTGATTCTTCTCTATAAATGTTTTGGAAAAAGTATGCAGAAAAGTCAGTCCTATGGATCAGGTTGGATGGGACTCTGAGCAACCCGATGACCTTCAAACATCCCTTCCAACCTCATCTACTCCAAGATGCTATGTAGTGTGACTGTTTTCTTTAAGAAATATGAAAGTTTGGATATTAAATCAATTTTGTAAAATTATTCTGTACTTCTTCTTAGGAACTAGCATTTGATCCGTATGAATCATATGCACAAGATATTTTGCGACCTGGTTTTCATGATCACTTTCTAAGTCAGTTGTCAAAGCCAGGAGCAGCATTTTATTTACAGGTAACTTTTTTTTAAGTAAGCCTTATTATTGTTATTACTGTTTTAATTATATTATGTTGTTGCTTCAATACATTTATTGTTTTAAGACTGAAACTTACTTTGTTTCTAGTCAATAGGTGAAGGCTTTAAAGAAGCTGTTCAGTATGTTCTACCCCGGCTGCTCCTTGCCCCTGTTTACCACTGTCTTCATTATTTTGAACTGCTAAAAGTAAGAACGCTGTTGATCTGATGGGGTTTTTTTCTTTCGTAATTCTCGGTGCTGGATACTAGAGCTCTGTGTGCTCAGAGATGTAAAACTTTTTGCTAGAATGTGATTAATAAAACTGCTATGATGAAAGATAAAGCAGGTTATATGCTCTGGGGCATGCTCTGAATAACAGCTTGTAGTTTCATGGAAGTTTTACATGATTTGTGTTGAATAATGAAGTTACGATTAATTTAGAAAGCAGTAGTGATCTAGGTGCTCATATTCTTGGAATGATTGTTTCAACAATGGTAAGAGATAATGGGAAATAGTTGTATAACAGAAAAAGTCCAAGGATTTCTCAAGCTGTTACTTTGTAAATTTAAAATCACCGTAATATTTCCCTTTAAACTTCATTTTATTTTCATAAAGGCTTCAGTATTCTTTCAGTACATATCTCATGGTGGTTGTAAAGCTGATATCCTTCCTTCGAAGGGAAGGTGTAGTTCATATATACGCTTCTTTGGCTTTTTGTAATGAGACCTCACATCAGTAGGGTAACAGTGAAGATTCTGTAATATACACATGTAAAGAAAATAGCTATAGAATGTTTTTCTGGGGCATTTATCAGTTAGCATTGAATAAAAATCTTTAAGGACCGTAGAGCACTTTCAGGAAAACTTAAATCTTCATTTGAACTTAACATAAACTCATAAGGGATACACTGTTCCAGACTTAATTACTTGGGGAAATTTGGATCAGAAGTTAAAAAAAAAAAAATCTTCTCATTTGAAGAACCATGGGTGTGTTTTTCTTGAATGTTTTTCTGGTTGTCTTGGGATAACCCAGAAGTTATGTCATCTTTGTGTCTTAAATGTCTACAGCTTTAACACCATTTTTACTGATTTAAACCTATGCATACAGCTTTGGCACATAGCTCATCTTGTATAACGAGCCTTTTTTGAAATTTGGAATGTATGCTTGATCTGTTCACATAGCTCATGGGTTTGATCTGACTTGTCAGACACCTTTAACATATTAAGCATTTCTTTTCATGACAGTCCATTGGAAGGAAGGTGTGATACAGCTTGTCTGCGTTTTGTATGATAGACCTGCACAGACATAAAGTGCTCTTATGACACAGCCTCAAAATGCAGTACCTAGTGGCTTTGCATGCTTCCATGTGAGTACTGTCTTGAGTAAAACACATAGCAAGAAGGATTAATGTAATCTGACAAACAGGCATCCTGCATCGTTTCTTGGCATTGGTAATTTTAGTAGGGCAAGGAAGGGCATGTGTGCTTACAGCGATAAGGAACAGCTCATGTTTGTGCTTTTTAGGGCAAACTGGAGTCTGAGTTCGGCTGCAGAAGGTTGTTAATCCTTTTGCAACTCCTGACCTATGCTTTATGTAAAATTCTTGTCTTTTATCATTCGTGCTTTACATACACCCACCCTCCACCCTGTGTAAATCTAGTATGGTTGCGTTGGATTTTATTCTGTGTATGACAACCTTCTAGGCTTTCTTCCCACTGGCTTGCTCGCCTCACATTTTAGTGAGACACCAGTTGCTGTGGTCTGTCAGATGTGATACATGTAATAGTGATGGATAATAGCACATAGAGAGATTTTAGCTGTCATGGTCATAACTTTATCTGTTAATTTGTACATTCATGTGCAAACAGCACATGGATCCCTCCCTCAAGTAGTCTCTGCTAACAATAAACTTCAAAATAGCCTGACACAAGAGTATTTGCTATGGAAGGGTATTAGTGGAATGTTTGAGCTGTGTAATGTGTACAGTTTCTCAGATGCAAGGTTATATTGAATTCTTTGGTACGGTAAGAGACCCAATTTAGTAATTGCAGGCATATCTATGAATAATCAAGTTAAAAATGCAATGAAAGCTGTCATGGTATGAAAAGACAAAATGTTGTCAAAGTAATAAGTGGAAAAAATATTTTATTTCTCTTGAATATAGGTATACTTAAGGATAAAGGGGTTAGCATTTTTCTTTGAGCTATGTTGTGTCATCTTGAGCACTTTGAAGTTATCTGTTAAAAATGCATCTCAAAGTTACCTTCTAACTATGCAGACTAACAAAAAAAGTAAATTTCTATGCACTGATGGGTATCCTGTTTAGAAATAAAGCCCTCCTGAAGTTTGGGAAGGGATCTGGAACATACAGATGCATACTTCATATTTAGTTGAAGCTACTTGCTGTAATGTTGTTGAAAAATGAGTATATGACTAAGGGCTGTGTTTTCCTTCAACCAATCTGAAAGTCCCCAGATTTTTATATAAGAAACTAAGTATAGGAAATAGAAACTTCATACGAGACTGTGCTTTTCTGCAAATTTGCAGATAATTTGAATGGGCTTCTCTAAATGTGGACCCTTAAGTGAAAGGTAGGTCATTACAAATTGTGCAGTTACTTAGGATCTTGAGTTATTGAAGAAAGACATTTACAAGACTTAAATTTAACTGGGCACAGTTTCAGATGCTGTACATTTGTGTGCATATGTAATAATCTTTCCTTTCTTTGGGTAAATAGAAGTGGTTTGGCCTCAGACAGCAACAAAGAACCACAGGGCAGCTGCACTCTTGCACTGGACCCCCCCCCCACCCCACCCTCGTTGATTGAGACAAAGGCAGTTTATCAGAAACAGCAAAGGGAACAAGAAAACAATGATAACTCTGAAGGAGGAATATATAACCAGATACTACTGCTTGCTACTGCGTTGTGACTTCCTGCCTCCTCCCCCAGCAGCTCCAATACCTCCTGGGTATGGCTACAGGGGATGGAATACCTGTGTCCCTCATAGAGCCTGGGGAGAATTAACCCTGTTCCCACTGGAACCAGGACATTATCCACCCCTTATTTCATACCATCTATGCATGTCCAGATCTTACAGTTTCCAATTAAATGCTATCGCTTTTCCCTGTCATATATATATATGTACATATATATCCATTATCCATACAGACATAATGTCCTTAGGTGATGGGCCATCACACACACATATAAAATGTCCACTCAGTTCATTTAATCCATGACTTTGGGCTCTGTCTGTTAGAATAGTCTCTCTGGGCACCAAGAACAGCATGTGTGGGGCTGGACTGTTGCATGCTGTATTTTTGGGGCTTGCAGCTGATGGTCCATGGGTTGAAGATGTCAATCTCAGTGAAGTTGCTGGGCGCCAGCTGCTGAGGTCAGATCTGATCCCTTCACTGCTGTACTTTTCTTGGTTTTTCATCAGAGTCATCTGTTGTTGGTTTGGGTGATTGGTAGTACAACCAATAGCAGTTACAGAAATGAAGATGTACAGTGGTAGAGTTATTAGCAATTAACATCATACAATTTCATTCATTGTCTATTCTCACCCAAAATCAGGTCTCCATGAGGTACACATTGCACTTCCCCATCCTTCCACATCACCCACCAAATGCACCCAGGTTCTTGAGCAAAGGCTGTCCCACAGATGGGTTTGCCTTTGCTTGAGGCAGGACTGACCCAGAGGGTCTTCCCCAACATATTCTTCATGTGCAGTGCAGGAACCTTATCCCCTTCCACAGTACGTGAAGGTTTTGATTGGGCAGGGCCAGCTCTGTTGGTAGATCCCCTGGTGTTTAACTAGCCAGGTAGCCTTTGCTAAATGCGTATTCCAATGTTTTAAACTCCCAACACCCATTGCTCTCACTGTAGTTTTTAGCAGTCCATTGTATCATTCTCTCTTTGCAGAGACTGGTGCATGGTGAGGGATGTGATAGACCCGTTCGATACCCTGCTCTTTGGCCCAGATGTCAATGAGGCTGTTTTGGAAATGAGTCCCATTATCTGACTCGGTTCTCTCTGGGGTTCCATGTCGCCACAGGACTTGCTTTTCAAGGTCCAGGATGGCGTTCCAGGAGGTGGCATGGGGCACAGGATATGTTTCCAGCCATCCAGTNNGTGAGCACATGGCGCTTGCCTTGATGGGTTTGTGGTAGTGTAATATAATCGATCTGCCAGGCCTCCCCATATTTGTATTTCAGCCATCGTCCTCCATACCAAACAGGCTTTAATCGCTTGGCTTGCTTGATTGCAGCACACGTCTCACATTCATGGATGACCTGTGCAATAGCGTCCATGGTCAAATCCACCCCTCGGTCCCGAGCCCATCTATATGTAGCATCCCTTCCTTGATGGCTTGACTTGTCATGGGCCCATTGAGCTATGTATAATTCACCTTTATGTTACTAGTCCAGATCCACCTGAGCCACTTCAATTTTAGCAGCCCAATCCACCTGCCAGTTGTTCTGATGTTCCTCAGAGGCTCAACTCTTGGGTACATGGGCATCTACATGACATACTTTCACGACCAGATCCTCTATCCAGGCAGCAGTATCTTGCCACAGTTCAGCAGCCCCGATGGGTTTGCCTGCACGCTGCCTGTTGCTCTGCTTCCACTGCTGTAACTGCCCCCACAAGGCATTTGCCACCATCCGTGAATCAGTGTAGAGAGAAAGCAGTGGCCGTTTTTTCCTGCTCAGCAATGTCTAAGGCCAGCTGGATGGCTTTCATCTCCACAAACTGGCTCGATTCACTTTGTCCTTCAGTGGCTTCTGCAGCTTGTCTTGTAGGACAGGACCTCCACACGGCAGCCTTCCATTTTTGATGCTTTCGCACAATCTGGCAGGACCCATCAGTAAACAAGACACATCTCATTTTCTGGTAGTTTATCATACAGTGGAGCCTCTTCTGCACGCATCACCAACTCCTATGGTGACATTGCAAAATTCTTGCCTTCTGGCCAGTCCACGAGCACGTCCAGAATTCCCGGGTGACTGGGGTTTCCCATTCGAGTTTGCTGCATGATCAATGCAAACTTACTCCATGTAGCATTCCTTTCATGATGTGTGGCAGGGACCCTTTCTTTGAACAGCTCAGCACTTGCAGTCAAGATGGTAAGAGGAGATGTACTTCTGTACCAACCACTTCTGGAGCAGCTCAAACCCCTTCATACACTGCCACTATCTCCTTTTCTGTCAGAATATAGTGGGCTTTGGATCCAGGTAGGGCCATTCTCCCTGGTTGGGGTATAGAACACATTTTTAACATCTTGTCCCACCAAGACTGGCCCCAGAGCTACCGCATAGAATATTTCTTGTTTAATTTGTTCAAGAGCTTGTTGCTGCTCAGGAACCCTTTTAAAATCATTCTTCTTCTTGATACTTGATACGGAGGGCTCACAATCAGACTGTAATCTGGGATATGCAGCCTCCAAAACCCACAATGCCTAAGAAAGCTTGTGCCTCCTTTTTACTAGTTGGTGGTGGCGTAACTGCTATTTTAATGATCGTGTCCAGATCCAACAGAATCTGATGGTGTCTATCTTGCCATTTTATTCCTAAAAACTGGATCTCCTGCACGGGTCCCTTAACCTTGATTTTATGGCAAAACCAGCTTTCAGAAGGATTTGAACTATTTTATTGCCCTTCTCAAAAACTACTTCTGCTGTGTTGCCCCATATGATGATGTCATCAATGTACTGCAGATGTTCTGGAGCTTCACCCTGTTCCAGTGCAGTCTGGATCAGTCCATGGCAAATGGTGGGGCTGTGTTTCCACACCTGGGGTGGTCGATTCCAGGTGTACTGGAAACCTCTCCAAGCAAATTGGGGCCTGCACTCTGTTGCCCGAGGGATTGAGAAGAATGCGTTAGTGATATCAGTTGTGGCACACCACTTGGCTGCCTTGGAATCCAGTTCATATTGAAGTTCTAACATGGCTGGCAGCACTCGGTGGTGTCATGACTTCATCCAGGCCAAGACAGTCCACAGTTAGCCTCCACTCTCCATTAGATTTCTGCACTAGCCATATGGGACTGTTAAAGGGTGAGCCAGTCTTGCTGATCACTCCTTGAATTCTCTAGTCGATCAGTCAGCTTATGGATGGGGATCAGAGAGTCTCAGTTAGTTTGATATTGCTGTTGATGGACTGTTGTCGTAGTGATCGGCCTGTTGTTCAACCCTCAACAGCTCCACAACCGAAGTGTCTTCTGAGAGACCAGCTAAGGTAGACAACTGTTTAACTTCCTCCCCCTCTAAAGCAGCTATGCAAAAAGTCCACCAGTACCCTTTTCGGTCCTTAAAAATACCCTCTCCTGGGATCATGCATGCTTGGTATAGATTAAGTGTCTGGGCCAGTCGCAATGGGATGCTTTTGCCACTCATTCGCAGTGAGGCTCACTTCAGCTTCTAGTACAGTCAACTCTTGGAATCCCCCTGTCACTCCAGAAATACAAATATAGGGTTCTGCCTCTCTATAGCTTGATGGTATTAGGGTTCGCTGAGCACCTGTGTCCATTAGAGCTTTATACTCCTGTGGATCTGATGTGCCAAGCCATTGAATCCACACCATCCAATAAACCCAGTTGTCCCTTTCCCTGACCTGGCTGGAGGAAGGGCCCCTCTAATCCTGGTGATAGTATCCATTACTCACTTCTTGCAGAATTGATTTGGAAGTTCCTTCAGGAGGATTGGAAGTAAGATCAGGCCTTCTACTCTGTCTGGAGAACTACCCATTGGAAACTGGGATGGCACGTTTCCTGGAGAGATCTCCTTTTGTGCTGGTTCTCCCTTGCAACTCCTGTACCTGTGCCCGTAAGCTTAAAGTAGGTTGTCCATCCCACTTCC
>BJBW01012311.1:0-11992 GCA_004320125.1 Scolopax mira | reverse complement strand
TCTTTCCTATGAAGTGTAAAAACTTCAGACTCTACAAACACTTGTGATTGTTCCAGCCCACGCTGTAAAGGTGCCACAGAAACACAGAGCAGCAGTCAAAACAAAACAGGAGTGGAAAATAGTGACAACATTTTGTCACTTAGTTAATTGCCAAATCCAGGCCTGCTTGCTACACACACAAACACACACTCAGAGGAGAGTTTACAAGTTTGCTGTGGTTTAATTTGCTCTTGGGCATAGTTTGGGATTGTTTCTGGAATAAAACCTTTTGGTACAGCAGATAGCTTGGGAAAGGATTTGCCTCTGGGGGCAGGAAACAGTTTTAATCCTTCCCATGTCTCTTGGAGGAATTTTTAATTTTAAAGCATTGATAATTATGGTAATTAGAGCTTACCCCCAAATGACAATGGAATATAAATGTTGACAGTAGCTAAAACATACTGTAAATGTGTGGCAAACACTTCCTCCAGAGAGTCAGCTACGTTACATGATGGCTCAGCTGGGAAGAAAGGGAGAAAAGCAAAGTAACTGTATTCCTAATCCATGCCATCCCAAGGTGGCACTTCTAGACTTTCCTGGATAGCCATGAATCCACTGTTACTTTTTTGGGAATGCTTTTCCACACAATATGTGTTAACATGTCTAATTTCAGTTCTCAGGTAAACCTGAGCCTTTCCCTTAGGCTGAAGACCCTGGCTCCAAAAAGGGATTTGAAGGGGGCTGTTGAGAATCTTGGAGTGCTTGCCGGTTTGAAATTCAAGGACTGAATACCTTTCAAAGTTCTAAATTCTGCACATGCTTTGGTAGAACTTCAAAAGGAACTCAGGAGTATGTTGCCATAAAGTAGTACTCCTTAATTGTTATCCTGCTTCTGGTAGAGCAATCAAAGCAGGCTCCTAAGTGGGCACTCCTCCTATGAAGAGGAGAGAAGCACGACTTGGGTACTTTGTGGTGGATGCTGGACTTCAGCATTCATTCCTTTTTGGCTTCCCCTGGACCCATGTCCCCAGATATGAACCTCATTTTACCTTCTGGTAATAGACACAGAGAAGTCAACCTGTGTACATGTGTTATGCCCAGTTATGGGATCTTTTTCTCATCACAAAGACCCTGTTCGCTCCTGCAAACACAAGGACCCTCCATGTTGACAACCAAGACATAATACATGAAGGTTCCTCAGTACCTCCCCTACATTTTTTTTCAGGCACTCTAAAAAAGACAAATTCTTCCTCAATTTTAACAGGAAAGAATTTACAGAACAACTCCGCTTACCAAAACCCACATGGAAAAATTTTAAACCCCTAAACAGAACCTTTTTAACATTTTAAAACTATGATATTTTAAATATTTAATGATTTTTTTCCTCAGCCCAAGCCTCGTTTGTTTTTTTTTTTCACCTAAGCATTATGAACTTCCATCCAAGTAGTACTGCCGTTACTTAATCCAGAGCCTTTAAAGCACATCAGGTTGGATGCCTGACCACAGAGCTTAAACCTCTGGAGATATCATAGATAGAATGTGTTGCATGACTCTGCCTGAAGGCAATTGCCTTTAGTTCCCAATAAAGTTCATCTGAGATACTTCAGACACCTCGCAGTCTGTAGGGAGAACACTGTGTATTTGCTCATTTATCTCAGGGACAAAGTACTGACCTTGCTAAAACACTGGATTGTTGTGTTGTCCCAGCTTCCCTAAAACAAAGGTTTTGTTTTCAGCCCAATCCACTGGTAAGAGCACCCAATGGGTGCCAGATTGGAGGTCTCCACATGTAGGAGTCCTAGTGTAGGAGACAGAGCAGCAATATTCATTATCAAAGGGTTATTTCAGCTGCACAGGTCCTATTAGTCCGGGGAGTACAAAGATAGATGGATTCCAATGGATCAAGCTGACTTAGAACTTTGTAATCAACTCCTGAAGTTTTCCCTTGGAATCACCCTTGTATAGCTAATTTCAGTCTCCTGGCAATAAACTTCCTTGTCTTTGTGACCTTTTGCAGACCTCTTCAAAGCAGTGCATAGAATTCCAAGGGGCTCATGGCCTATAGGTTGAAAAGCCCTAGAAAAACAGAAGGCTTGCACTTATTTTTCTGAAGATCCCTTGTTAGGTTTCCCACCAGCAACCGTAGGATGAAATCTTGGCCCCAGTTGAACTCAACAGGAATTTGCCACGGACTGAAATGGAGCTAAAATGTCACTCCTGCTATTTGTCAAGTCAATTACACTCAGACAATACTGTAACATCTGGCTTCAACTGAACACACAGAAAAGTTCCCTCCCTTAGTCTCCGAAGACAACACGGGACATTGGCTATCTGAAGCAAAATGAAAAAATTATTTCTTGGCAAGCTGCTTGTAAGAAATAGTGGATCCCTCCAGTGACACTATCGGAACCAAATCCCTGTTCTTTAGCATACTGTGATTGGGAATAGCATCAATGGATCCTCTGTCATTTTCTGGGAAGAAAATCAAAAGAGCCCATCTACTGTTGAAAGTCATTCTGTTGTAAAAACTTTGTTTATAACAAGAGATCTGTCCTCGTCTGTGGTTTCCCACAGACGTGGGGGGTTTTCACCCAATTCGTCTGTTTCCCAAGCCACTGGAAGGTCCCTCGCTAGGTTAGACAGATGCTGTTCTACATAAAATACTCTCTGCTTATGGTGATCTAAGGTAGAGAGGCTGAAGGATAACTGATTATAGAAGGACAACTGATGTGAGCTGGTTTCCCTCTCTAAAAACCCAGCTGAGACAAGGATTTATTGTTCTATTGCAAACTATTCAGGCTACATCAACCTCAAGTCGGGTACATCTTTTCATGGCAGAAAAGAATAAAGCTATAGAGTTATTTGATCAGTGGTGACTTAAAAAATCTATGTAAATGGGAAGAAAAGGGATGTATTAAGAGACAGGCTTTTATGCTTATGGTTGACAAGGATCTGCACACTGTTGTTCCCTGCTCTGAAGGCTGGTGAGTTACCCTACTGCACACCTGGGCAAAACCAGCCTCCTCCCATCTCACTCCATCCCCTGGGAAGCAAAACCAAAATCAGTCTCCAGTATCTGATGAGCCTTAATTCCCAGCACTTAAATAATTAGCTTCTCAAATGTACGAAAACAACTCTCATTTTCTGGATTAATGAAGGAAGCTGGGTTCCACTGAGCAAAGCTATTATGGAGCTGCTAATGCACGGGTTGATTTCATCGCCTGCCACTAAGCACAGAGCCACGTGGGCTCCTGGGAGAGCGAGAATATGGGGAGAGTGACACTGGAGGGTTAAAGTGGAAGGCATTGGGGAAACCCTGGCAACACTTTGTGGCTTTGTGCAGAGGGAGGGCTGGGTTTATTTGTGTGTCTGCTGAGTTTTACCTGCGTTTGTGAAGATCCCATGTAGGCCAAAAGAAGGCTAAAGCTCAGGGAGATCCTAAGGGATGGATAGTTTGCTTTAATCAGAGACCAGGCAAAGGCAGATTCAGAGGCAGGGTAACAGAAACGCAGCACATGGAGAAGCCTAAACCTTATCTAGTCTTGCAGCAGATTCTGCCCAGGCTCTGTAGCTAGAGCAGCAGAGACTCAAAAGACTGCAAAAACTGCAAAAAATCAAAAACTGCTTGGCTCTGTCCTGGGAGATTTAATCCTAGGCCATATTACATGAACAACTCCACAGTATTAGGACTGTTCCCTTCCTCTCACTGTGTCACTATTTTGCTACCTTGCCCCAGATCCTACTTTTTCACACAGGCAGAAGTAAAAGCCCACACTGGACCTCTCTTTGTGGTACATCAAATGGGGAACAGAGAATAATTAGGAAATCGGGGCTTTTGAGATGTAACTACAGCTATTCAACAAATGCAAAGTCATGCAACTTCTCAGAAAACAGGAGATGGAAAGGCCTAGAGTGTTGATTTCCTTAGATTCTTCAGCCATCAAAAAACCCTTCAGTGTGGGTCATTAGTACATCCAAATTAGTGGACCTGCAGTTCTGGATGTGGATTTGGGGCTACACAGCTTCTTACATTGAAGTTCTTGTAACTGCAGTACAGTCAGTATGCCCTCAAGCACAAAACATCTGTCACACCCCGCAAAACACAACAAAACACAAGTTTTGAGCCCTGTAAGAAAAGCCTGAAACCGTAATGGAAGCCCTGGGTTAATAAGGAAACCTTGGTGCAGACGTGGAGTGGGAGTTGAGAGATTAGTGAGGAAATCAATGGAACTGTGATAGTTCATGCAGCAAAGTTTTTTGTTTCATAACCTGACTTTCAGAGATGGGGATCGAGGACACTCGGGGACCTGCAGATGCTTAAGAACCTCAGCACCTTGCCTGGAGAGTTTTCTAGAGGTAGCCACTCGTAATTAAGCATCTTTGAAAATGCAGGGATGCTGCTTCTTAAGTCGGGGCTTGTTGGACCACTGATTTCAGAGGAGTTACATCCCTTGTAATTTAGCTGAAACAATCCGGAAATAATTATGTACAGTGGAGAGTTAAAAGATGGTGATTAAACTGTACAAATAAATAACTGAAGTGACTAAAAAAAGTCCACCCGAAGCCTACTTTTTGGAGCAGTATTTAATGTAAATGAATCACTTAGTGGACAATGCAACAATCATCTGTTCAGCTTCTATTCATTATCAAAAACAATACAAAAGGATTGGCAGGGAATAGCCATGTGCCAGAGGGAGCCCTTTAGGAAATACCACAGAATCTGGACTGGCTTTTGTCTGTTCTTCTATTGTGTTCTGACAATGCTTCGCTAATGAACGCCCAACGTCATTTTGGTTGTCCTTTTTTTAGTTTGTTTTTTTGTTGGGTTTTTTTTTTCCCCAAAAAAACCAAATCAGTAGTAATCTTGGCCTTTCAAAGTGAACTGAAATGCTTGTTCATGTTAGGAAGACTTCCACGCATTATGTTTTAGCTTTGCCAAGGTTTAAGAGCCTGAGGTTGTCTGGTCTCTGTCATCCCAGGAAACCTCACAGTAGGTGATGAGGCAAAATCCTTCCATTTAGGCAAAAATCTATTAAGTGTTGAAGATATCATCACCTATCTTTGAGACTTCAAATGCTTAGTGAACACAGGACTTGGTGAGTTGTATAATCAGTAAATTCATCTTTTACTCAATTTGAAATGACACTAACCTCATTCTAAGAAATAAGCTGTTTTTCAGTAGGGTGTATTTGTACTTATCACACTCAGGAGTTACCTGCAGGAAGCTGTCAGCTAAAGGGGATCCTCATTAGAGATCTGTGGAGGTAAAGACACCAGGCAGACACCTATCCTAGAAGAAACAGAAGCTCAGGAGACAGTACCAAGCATTAACATACTGTCGTTATGCTTCAGAACTGACCATCCACTGGCCTTCACATCTCTTAGAGTTACTGGTTTGGAACATCTGAAAGTTCAAGTGTTGCAGGTACCTGTAGGGTGACCCTTTTCTTACCTGGATCCTTGGCTCTTTCCTACGTTGCTGGTTCCTGCAGCGTTGCTGGTTCAATTCTTTGCAGACCCGCTGTGTAAGCCAAATCTCTGAGACCTTCTGAGTTAAGAAAAAAGGGCAACAATGAAATACACAATAGAGAAAAGAGTGGGGCAGATAAGCAGGCTTTGCTGCCCAGCAAAAGGCATGTGGAATGCCACCCGGTTTAAACTTCTCGAGGTTGGTTTATTTCGTCTTAAACAAAATCTTAGGTTCTGCAGCAAATTTCTGCAGCCAGAGATTATTTTTGTCATATCCAGTGATGACAGAATATGTGGGTTTCTAGTTAACACTATCTAAAATTTGAGATAGAAATGCACACTTCATAAAATCTTGCTACTAGCTCAGTCTTCCAAATAAGAGACAGAGATGGCACAAAACCCCCTAGGGCTTATGCTTGCAAAATTTCCACCAATTTAGCTGCATAGTTTGGCTTGCAATTTGGGAGTTTTACTCACAGCATGTATTCAGAATGGCCCAGAATGAAGGTGGGGCTCGAGAGGGGAGCTGCCAGCCCATACTGGGACCACTTATGATATTACTATTTTCAGCATCTTCCTCTCCTTCAGCTGGAGACAGTTACTGTTAAATCAGAGGCTCCGAAATGGGTGGCATGTCTTCTCCATGGCCACTACAGTTCATTACTTGGAATATTAATGCAACCTGAAATAGCTGGCAGTTTAGATTAATAGGCTGGGCTGAGAGCGGTGACGCACAGTCCATCCTGTCACCTCGGGTAGTGGCCAGAGACCTCTGACAGTGGGATGGGGCAGTGACAGTGAAAATAAGTCTTCCTGGAACCACCAGAGCTCTTTGAGAGGCACCATTAGTATCACAGCTACTCTTCAGTTTGAGACACATGATTCCCAGTACCTATGAGACAGAGCTGCCATGTAGAGTCGTGAAAATAGGTGGTTATAACAGAGCAGGAATCCCGAATGCTGCTCTTTGACTTAATATTTTTTACTACTGGAGCGGGTTTGGGCAGGGAAGGACAACTACTCAGCTTCTGATAAACAATAGTTCATTTCGTAAGACTGCTGCCACCATTTGCACTAATTGACGTTTATTTTTTATAGCAATTCCTCATAAAAGACAAAAGATCTCTATTTCCTTTTGGAAGGAAAAAGAACCCTTGATTATATTAACACCCAATATATTAAAGGCGTCATCCTAATATTGGGATACACTGAGGAGGAACCAGCATAATTAACCCCCTTTGTTTAACAAACTTCCCCTAAAATATCCCCCAAAAATGTAGTCAGTAAAATTCTGTTCCTCCCTGCTCTGGTAAAGGTTTGAGGTTTTTTTGTAAGTCCCTTGAGTGGCTGCTTAAGTCAGGTCTCACTGTAATTACATACCTCACAGCAGTGCGGGGAGACTTAATTAAGAGAGTCACTGGAGGTGTGTTGTCAGCCAGATCCAGCCTCGTCCTGTCAGAGGAGGGATGGGGATCCAGCTGCAATGGACAGGAAAAGGAGGACAATTAAAGTTTGCAGAGGGTTTTGAGATCCTCCTGGAAAAAAAAAAAAAAAAAAAAAAAAGGCAGCACAGACACACCCAGCAGCCTTTATTCAAAGCCCCTCGACTCCATCATCAGGGAGTCTGTGGTTTTAAAAATCTCTCTGTACTCACCAGGAGACGCTCTGCCACGCCGCAAGATTTCATATTCTTCCCCCTCCGACCCCCTCCCTTCCTTCAAAAAGTGTGACTCACCAGTTTCAAACAGTGACATTTCATTCCCAAACTATTCCGGGAGCAGCTGGCTCCATAACACATGGGGATGTGGGGAAAAGGGAGGAGGGAGGGAAAAAAGAAAAACCAGATTGCAAAGTGAAAACCACTCATTCTCTCCCCCACACAGGTAGGTTGCTTTTAAATTTCAGAGCTGCGTCCTTTGGGACAAGCTGGCAAACTCTATCAATAAAACAAGCATGTCTGGGGAAAAATAAAATAATAAAATAATCTCCACGTGCCAGTGATGAAATTCCCTCTCAGCTGGGAGGGACTGGGAGAGGGGTTTGCTCTCCAGATCCAATAGATGTGAGGAAATGCACTGTCCCCACTTTTCACTCTTCTGACGAGTTTGAACCCCGTGGTTCTGGGCTGCTCCTTCGAGCGGTTTCTCTCTGCTGCAGACCCAGGGTTTAGTCATCAGCAATATCTTACTTAACGACGAACAAATGGATGTGCAGCAGGGAGATGACAACGGAGGGGGGGGGATGACAAAGAAATCACTGTCAGCTCCCCGTCCCGAGAGGAGTTTCGTGTCACGGCTGCAGTTTAGCACAGCTCCTGTCCCTGCTGCGGGGACGTCACTGCCATAACACCCAGCACGTGAGGACAGGGCTCACGTTGGTGCCGTGCCAGAGGCATCATCTCTCCTGGCCTCAGACTAGAAATCCGTGCCTGGCTGGATTGGCGTCAGAGCAGCCGTCCAGCCCCACTCATTAATGGTTGTAAAATTCCACGGGGAGGGAGCCTTAAGTGATGTCACCTCGCCGCCCCCCCGATGGCACCCTCCAGATGTGCATGGGCAACGTGTGATGGGGGGCAGGTAGCCCAGGGAGGGCATGAGAGTGAACAAACCTCACGGCTGCAGGCGAGAGCCCCAGGACAGACACGGGATGGTGACACTCTGTGCGTGCTGGACTGGGGTGCTGGGGGCCACCAGCCTGATTTCCCCCCCTCACACCATCAGGCACCCCTCTGTGCCCCATACTCCACCAGCTAATAACTGCTCCCAGGGCCTGTCTGCACAGGAAACGGTTGATTCAGGATTTCATTCATCTCCTCTGCTGCCTGTGTAAAAGGGAAGGCTGTTCTCCTGGCTGTCTCTACCCAGCAGCGGTTTGGGGACCCTGCGCGGGCACATCCAAGCCTTTTCTTGTCCTTTTCCTGGGGAAGCTTTGCTGAAATCAGTGCTCGTCCAAGGAAGAGGAGGTTGGCTCGCTGCGTGGTGCTGGCGTGCAGCAGCAATGACCTTGGCAAGGTAACCAGCTCCTGAATACAAAGATGGATATAAATGCAGCAATTCCCTTTTTTTTTAAAAAAAAAACAACCCACCCAACCAACCAATCTTTTGCTAAGGTAGGGAAAGGCAGTGGTTTGTTAAATAAATGCCTCTGTCAGAGCTGGATTTTTTTTTTCTTTTTTTTTTCCAACTTCCCTAAATGCCCTTCACCAGCAGAGAGGGGGAGGGGATTCACTCTTTGAAGCCTTTTCCTTATGGGAATAGAAAACACGGAAAGAATTCAATTCTCTGCCACAGCCCAGCAGCACTGATACACGCTTCAAAAACCAAAGCCCAGCAGACAAACTGGCTGGTGGGCACGGGTGGCTTGGAGCCCCTGTTACCACCAGATTAGCCCTGCTCAATATCCAGCATCATTAACTGTCCCCCGTGGTGTTAAAGCCCAGAAAGAAAAAGGGAAAGAATGGAGACCGGAGGAAGAAAAATTCGGAAATTCTGTGCAGAAAGAGAACTGCCGTTATTCAAATCTTTGGTCAAAAGCACCATCTAGTGAAGAAAAGCATCACTGCAGCTGGCATCGCTCCGGAGCAGCCACCGACGACAAATGGAATTTGACTTTCACCAGGGGTTTGGCTACTAAAAAAAAACAACCCCCAAATCTCATCATATGCACAGCCCGTGTTGTAGCTGAGGGAACAAGAACATGCCCCAAAATTGCTACTCTCTGTGTAAATGTTTCTCCAGTGGAAATGCCTTCTCCTCCTCCCATCATCTACCCTGAAACCCGCAGGGAACGAGGCACCACAGGAAAAGAATGATTTCCATGTTATAATTTGGGAGCTGATGAAAAGAAAAGGTAAGTGACTGGTCCAAGGTCGTGCAGGAAGCCAGAGGCAGATCCGGGAATAGAGATCAGCCACCCTGGACCCAGGGATGCCTGAACAATAGCACAGCCTCTCCCTCTGTTGTCATTTAACTCTTTCCTAACCCACCAAACAAGCAGAAGAGGGGTAAGATACACACTTCTCTGCATATGTACCTGCCGACTTACAGCTCTTGGGGGTCCAGCCCTCAGACCATACCTGCTTCTACCACTCTAAAACAAGGAGGAAAGGCAGGAGGGAAAAATGGGGTTGGATATCCTGAGATCAGCAAAGCTGGAGGTAGGAGATATTTCTCTACACCCGGCCTGAGCTGTCCACTCAGCAATTAAAGCAATGAAACGGTACCTCATTTATCATGTCTCCATTTCTGCGTGTGACAAAACATCACTGTCTCCCCTGGAGGCGTTCAACTCGGTTAAAAATGTTGTGGTGTATGTTTGAGGATCTTTAGCTGCAGGAGAAGAGGATATTGCTCCCTCTTCCCTGGCTTTTGAGTCATCTGCAAAGACCAGGAACTTGCAGCATGATAACGCATCAGAAATGCAGTCTCGCTAAGTCTACGCTGTTTTCATACTGAGCTTGGAAATGCTGCAGTGCAGGGTCTGGAAAAGACAGTAATTATAAAAAAACTGGAACCAAACCTCCTAGAAACTCAAAAAAAAAAAAAAAAAAACCAAACCCAAAACCAAGCCAACAGACCTGGGCTCTGCAAAAACCTGCAAATGCAGTAAACTGAACCTACAGCAAAATTCTGCCAGAGAGAAGAGCTGAGAGACTAGTGACTGGGTGTCCAGCAAGAGTTCTCCAAAAGGGGTTTGATGTCCTTGAGTCAGAGCCCAGTTCCAAACCAGACAATAACTGGTGCAAAAATCAGGACTATCTTCTTGGGGCCACCGCCTGGAAGGGACACAGACGACTGATCTGCACAGAGCTGCAGGGGCAAAGAATGGAAAAAGCCCCAAGAAGCCCTTCTTTCTCTGTTTTCTACCCTAAGTCTCTGTTTCTTCCCCTAACACCCAAGTCTGTTTTCATTCACTCCTACAAGCCTCAATCAATGCACACAGGGAGGGGAGGAGGAGAGTCTGCACTCCTGCATCAGAGGCTGAGACAAGAAAATCTTTAATTATGCCACAGTCCTTTGAACATTCACATTTTCCAGCCAAAGGCACAGTGAAATTGGGAGCTTTCAGTTCAAACTAATTCAAGGATGCTTTCCCTGGGGAAGGCTTTTGTTACCCTGTGGGGATCTCTACACAGATCTTTGCTTGTAGCATAAAGCAACCAAAGATTTTCTTTAAGAGAGAAACTACATCTTATACCCCTTGGAAAAAGGTGACAAATAAGAGCCGGGAAGAACTAGAGCACAAAATTGCTGCCCTAGAGAACAGGGTTAAAAGGCTGTAGATCTGCATTCAGTGATGCTTGCAATAAAGCAGATGTCACCAAACACAAGTGCAAATAGTTTCTTGAGTTTAGAGATATTTTTCCCCCTCAAAAAAAAAGAGCTCCTACACTGCAGGAGGGCAGCAACAGAACAGCAGGATGTTTGTCAAGGAAGTTAAAAGGATTCCAGTCCTTTGCAGTTCTGGCTTGACACAGTGAGAAAGAAAAGAGGAGACAAAGTGCTGATAAAAACAACAGGCGTAGTTTTAGAAATTCATATATTTTTAAAATGTGCACCAACATTTACTAGTCAGGCCTGGACAGGCTCCACAACAAAAGTCCTCAATTCAGGATAGACTTCCCCCTAATGTTTCTATGAAAGGCACCTTGACACAGGTAAGTGACCCAAATGCCATCCAGTGTTGGAACTAAAGGATCTTTAAGGTCTTTTCCAACCCAAACCATTCCATGATTCTATCATGTGCAATGTGTGAAACAGCAGGTTTAAACCAACGGTGAATGTGTTGCTGATTACCCTAGGTTAAGCTAAGAAAACAAAATCCCAGTCAAAGCAACAAAGCCAAGCCTTAGTTCAATGAATTTCCTTCCCTAATTGTGACCCCAGACTAACCCTCTGCTCACATGATCACTGCAGGGCACTCAGTTTCAATCAGCTTTGCCAGCACCTGCCAGTCTGGCGACAGACTATTCCCTGTTAAAATAAACAGGCTGGCAGATACCAGGTAAATAACCACGGGAGCTTGGACAGAGCTTTTGGGCAACTACTGTCCTGCGAGAAAGAAAATGCATTAGGCTGCAGCTCATCCTGCCCTGCTTTGGTGGGGAAGGTGATCTGAAATGGCTCCTTCCAGCTCTGATTTTCACAAGACTCAGCTTCCAATAAGGTTGCCGTGGCACAAATTACCACCTTCTAGGGTTTTTTGTTTGTTTGTTTTTCAATATCATTTGTATAAATAAAATTATTCTTTCATGTTGGCCCCGAAGACAAAAAAAAAAAAGGGCATTAACACCAGACCATTCAGAATGTGATCTTTTTTGGAAGATCTTGAATTCTTTCCTCCTTTTCCTTGAAATATCAATCCCTTACTAATGGCAAACTTAGTGAAATGAAGTCAGAGCTTCAGTGCATTCTCTTTATTAAGATAGGGACAGAACACTCATCATAAAAACTTAGGATAAAACTGTCTTTCAAAGAGTTGACATTAAAAAAATCATCCTTTATCCTGCTGCTGTTCACAGAGAAAAGACATCTGGGATTAACCC
>BJBW01012306.1:1073-15495 GCA_004320125.1 Scolopax mira | reverse complement strand
TGTGCAATTTTGTTCCTTAGGGAGAATCCTCTCACGATTTTATGAATAACTGAAAAGATTCACCATGTGACTCTAAAGGTGTGAAACTGAGCACTGGTTGTGGAGTCAGTCTGGAAGTCACGCTCCCAGTAATTCTGGGCATCCCAGTAACTCTGTGTGCTGGTGAGACACAGGTGTGTGTTGCAGCCATGTCTCACCAGAAGGCTGCGTTGACTCTATAGGCACCATCTTAGGTTTGCTTGCAAGAAAACAGCAAGACAGGATTCCTGGTCCTTAAATTTTGCCAGATGTTCAACTATGGGAATTTGTTCATTCTAGCCTGAGATCCAGTGGCATGTTTTGTGATCAACCAAAGCAAGACATCAGCTCCCTGTTCTAGCAGAAGAGGCAACCAAAAATATGTTGGAGTTCCAACCGGAAAGCTTGCCCATCCTAGAGCTGGGAAGCAATAGCTCGGGGTCATGCACAATTGTGATGACACCATAAATTATTCTAAAACAGAGTGCATCAAAGATTCATCTGAGAATCCTAAGCAGCATGGAATAAAACCACAAGTGTTTGTAACTGCTATGGATGTTCTCAGGGCTTCTGTCCTCAATCACATTAGTTCTTGTATTCATCTGATTGTCCGTAGACTGCTAATATATGCTGCATCTTTATATTTTGATATCAACCTGAGTCTCCAGCATCAATTTCTGCTCCTGTTTAGAAACTGTCTCCTTTAGTTTTCATTTATTCATTCTCAAAGAAAGACTGCAAGTGTCATCTGCTGGGCTACTTGCCCACGTGGAAGTAGCCCACCCTTAGCCGCTAGTGGACATGTCTAGTGCTTCCTCTGACAATTTCTAGATCCTTCTGGCTCATCCAGATTTTACTATGCCTGATTTTAGCAGTCTTGGAAGTACACTTCTTTCCCCAAGCCAAATTGTATATATTTCCCCTATTGTTTCTTCCCTAGTTAGTACCCTGTCACACTGCTGCGAAAGCAAGGATTACATCTGTAACCTTATAAATCTTATAGCATAAAGTGATTTCAAATTACTTTGAGATTCTAGTTACTTGCCTTGATACAAATAACTAATCATTAGAAATTGGAAATTCTATTCAATCCCTTATATTTGTAATTTGTGTGTAAAGTTTGTCTTTTGACATCACGTTTCTCTTTTCCTTGTCATTTTATTAGACTATTTGTATTCTGTCAAAGACTTTCTGTCTTTGGATCTCAGAATCTCACCTGCCTCAATCACTGTTACATCTTAACAATGCATATTCTGACTACCCAGTGATTCCCTTATTGATAGGTTCTTGAGATATGAGCACAAGGTTAAGTCTGTCTATGAAACAGAAGGCAGAAGGACAGAAGATAAGCAAAGTACAAGAAGTACTGCCAGTTGCTTTGCCACTGAAAGGGTCTGTGTGTGCTCGGGGGTGAGGGTCTGCTTGTTGCAGCATTCTTTTTTTCTTCCAGGATAGGGAAAAATCTCCAATCCCACAAGAAATATATAGCCCCTGGAAATATCTCCATTAATGGTGCATCACTTCAGTGGGGTTAGTTTGCACAGGCTCGTGGCCCTTCTAGGTCTGGGCATACACCTGTTTGTCTGCTAATGGTGCTTTGAATGCCTTGCTCTGTAGTAACCTCTACCAACAAATAGGTTCTGTTCATTCACCAAAGATGTGACTCCAAGCAAACACTTTGGTCATGTGTATTTTTAATAATGTTTGTAGAGTTATATGCAGATACCAACTCGGCCTTGTGTCAATATCTTTGGGGCAGAACGTGCCAGGAATCCTCAACTCCCACTGAAATCAATAGATTTAACCACATAGGACTCAAACCAAACTTTAGTGACCACATTCACCATGATGAAAAGTCCCAGTTTCACACACAGGGTAGAAACAGCTCAAACAGCTCTTTTTGTCTGCCCCATGCCTTGACTAGCTCTGAAACTTTGAGGATGGCAATTGTGCTGATCGAGCTACAAACAAGCAGGGACTTGAGTTTATTTCTGGTCCTGCATAGGGTCAGTAGGGCTCAGTAAGATTTCAGGACTCTGATCTCACTGCAGAATCAAGGCTTAGGAACAAGCACAAATGAAACTACTTTCTCACGGAAAAGCAGAGAAGGGTATTAGTATTTTTTTTCTTCCCTAAGACAGTTTGAGAAAGACATAGATTGACACCAGTTAATATGTGTGGGGGCTGTGGGGTAAGTGAAGGCTTAGGGTGAAATTTAGTAAACATCATGAAATTGGGGGGTGGGGGAGTGGGAAGGGTGTCTTCCCTCTTTTGTGGGAAATAGTGGTTCCTCCACAGAGGGATAATTTGAATCTGTATTGTCCTTGCTGCATGAGAAGTTTCAAGAGAAACTTCCTATGAGTTAATTTAAAATTCACGCTTTCTGTTACATCTCCCAATTGCCCTGATTGTGGAAATTAAATATGGGGAGAAAGGTTAGTCAAATGGAAGTCGGTAACATGGGCTTTCCACACCGGTAACCATAGGCCCATGTGAGTCTATAGAACGACCCCAGTGAGTATGTTAATGGAAAGGTAAAACAAAACAAAAATTACAATACCTTGTCCTTTTGCTGTATCTGTGCACGTGACAATTATTCTGTGCACTTTTCCCAACTCTAATATGAGATGTGTCATGAGTCTAATCATAAAATTTTATTTGCTATGACTATTAGATATTCCAGAAGGCAGTATTATATTAATTATCTGCTGACTATTTAAGTTGTAGTCCCAGATAAAGAAAGTTACTGCTTGTTTACAGATTCCAGTTCTTTGAGGCTTGGTCTCCTATAAACTGAGCCAAAATTCTTGTGTGCTGCAAAAGCTTAACGCAGGCTGCAGAGTCCCACTGTTGGTCAGACATTCTTGTTTAGCCCAGTGCTTGGGCGAGGAAAAGTAGCCCACCTGAGGGTATTTTAATATTGGTCATAACTGTGGAAATGTGTTGCTAAAACATTAGAAGTTCTAAATGTCATATGTATGCAACTATCATATTGTGTGAAATAGAGCCATTATGCCACTAGAATCACTAGAAAACCATGATAGTACTAGTATGTCTAAGTTACAAGAAAAGGGCTTGATCCTGTAATTCAGAAGCGCCTGAGATTTACTCCAGAATGCCTGAATTGAAGATACGTTTGCTGAGCTATAGCAGCTCCTTTGATAGACTTTCTCTGGAGCCCAGAGACATGAGCATCTTCCTCCTCTTCCAATTAGGTCTGCCTCGAGGCTCCTCCAGTACACAGTACCCTTGTGCTGCTGCACCCTGGTCCCAAAGACACTGTTCTGCAACCTAAAGCCATTCTCGTGGCCTTACTTACAGGCTGTTTTGTCAATGGTCTTGATGGTAGCCTCTGGGCACCCTTAAAAGATGGCATAGACCTCCCCAGTAAATGTCTTCCAATGTAGGAACAGTGCTGTCACCTGCCCTATCCCTGCTTCCCCTCCTGCTATTCCCCACGAGGGCTGTTTGCATTCCAGTGGTGGGAGGAGTGACACAGGACATGTCTGTTCAGGTCTGTAGGATGGTCCAGAATGAAAAGAGAGCTTTTGTTCTTGTGATTCAATATTGTTGTGTTACTGCTGTTGCAATCCACGTTGTGGATGCAGAGCACGTCTGAAGGTCTGGCTTCTCATAGCGGGGGTCCAGAGCTGTAAACCTGATTCCTAACATGCATCCTCCCGTGCTCTGGCTTCCCCATCACTGAAATGGCAATGGCAGCTGTAATATTAAATACTTCAAGACCTCTGTGTTACTGATGTCAGGCAGTATTCCTGATGACTGAAAGGCCATGTCCAAATGGTGAGGTTTCTTCACGGAACAGGCTGCCCAGGGAGGTCATGGAGTCCCCTTCTTTGTAGATTTTCAAGACCCTCCTGGATGCAGTCCTGAGGAACATGCTCTAACATGCTCTAGGCAATCCTGCTTCAGCAGGGGAGTTGGACTAGATGATCTCTATGGTCCCTTCCAACTCTAAAAAATTCAATGAAATTCAGTGAAATTCAGTGAAATTTCATTCTCCCTTTGCTTTCAGGCTGTAGCAAAGCTGATGTCAGTGGATTGCCGTTGTCACGGTGTGTCTGGGTCCTGCGCTGTGAAAACCTGTTGGAAAACAATGCCCTCCTTCGAAAAGATTGGCCGGTTTTTAAAGGATAAGTATGAAAACAGCATACAAATATCAGACAGACTGAAAAAAAAGCTACGCAGGAAAGAGAAGAGCCAGCGAAAAATACCGATCGGGAAAGAAGACCTGCTGTATGTCAACAAATCGCCCAATTACTGTGTGGAAGACCAAAAACTGGGGATTCCTGGGACTCAGGGAAGGGAGTGCAACCGCACCTCAGAGGGCTCCGACGGCTGCAACCTGCTGTGCTGCGGGCGCGGGTACAACACCCACGTCGTCAGGCACGTGGAGCGCTGCGAGTGCAAGTTCGTCTGGTGCTGCTACGTGCGCTGCCGGAGGTGCGAGACCATGACCGACGTGCACACCTGCAAATAAGTCAGGTGAAGCACAGAAAGCACGGGCCAAACTGTCCCGCGCTGTTTGGCACACGGGGCAAGGAGGCAGCAGTGACTCTTGCCCTGTGGGATGGCAGCGGGGTCGGCCGCAGCGGGGAAACGGCTGTTGCTAAAGGACGGGTAGTCCAAGCCTTGGTCCTGTGAAAAGGCAACCGAGTGAAGGGCAGCCTGCACTCAGGGACAGCTAAAACAATAAAAAAAGGACTCCCGATGACCCGTTTGGACATGTAACTCCACGAGCAGGGACAGACGCTAAACTTTCCAAGTCTTTAATAGCCATCAACGTTGTGAAGATCCATGTGGCCGGTGGGTACAGTGGAGAAAACTCAAGATCTTGTTAGCTAAGACTGAAGAGTTAAGAGGGCGTGTAAGACACGTTAGATATAATCCTTATGCCTGTATTTTTAAAACTGGCATTAGATGGTCCATTTCTGCAAGCTTTAGGGAAAAAAAAAAAAACAAAACCCAAAACAAACGAAGATGGGGAAGTGTTCTGCTGTTGACCATGAAACACTTGCTTTGCAGCTACTTTGCATGTGGAGGAGGGTCCATCAACATGGAGCAAGCAGTGTCCCGAGAAGAGGGGCTGGATCCCAGCTTGGTGAATGTGAACAACGTACCAAATAGCAGCCTCGGGAGTTTTTATAGCTTGTCTTGCAAACACACAAAGGACGGGTGGGAGGAGGGATAGAAATATAGTTTACTATTTGAAGGAAATAAATTCCTTTGCAGGAATTTCCTCAGAATCTGAACACACAATTTTCATGTCAGACGGTCATCACTCCACTGTTGGTCTGGATGCAATAACCTACCACATTCAGACATCTCGCTGGTGGTTCACCATCATTTCCACAATTAACCATACAAGATTCAGCCCAAGGAAATCTGCCATAAAGTGAAATTTTTTTTTTAAACATTGCTTTCTCTTCTAGAAGCCGCAGCTAGAACTTTTCATTAAGTTGCATTAAATTACAATCCAATGTAATTCATGGATTGGCTCACACCACTAAAACATTTAGTTTGTGGTATTGATAACATTTTCTCCCCCTTCATATGTTGGCTCAATGTTATTTTACATCTGTGAAAGTTTGTTTATTTTTATGCAATGATTTAATGCCTGGCTTAAAAAGCACCATGTGAAAGGATTTCTGTTGTTTAAATGTGCAAAGACCTATTTTTGATAAGAAAGTTTTTATTTTGTAAATATTTAAATTATGCAAGTTATGTAAAAGGTTTCCAAAACTAATGTGATAAGATTACAGCCTTGACATTTGTTGGTTAGATATTTGTTACTATTGTGGTAGCCTTTAATTGATTTTTATTTGCATGTGCAGGGGGAAATTAGAGAATTACATAAATGTTCTCTTTTTTTTACTATCAGGGTGGTTATAACTATTGCAGTTAATACACACTGATCAGAAATGCTTACTATGATTTTCTAAATGATCAGCTAGTGAATATTCTGTATACTTTTCTTCTTTTAAATACATTTTACAAACAGGGAAGTCCTGGCTCCAGCAGTAAGTGCAGAACTCCCACTGACATCAAGAAGATGTGCAAGGGTTTGCAATCCCTTAATTTGTTCCAAACTGGCTGTCAGTTTTTAGAAAGAAATCAACTTAGACAGCATGGTTGAGGCTTTAAAAGTTACTTTGAGGAATTAATTTTCTAGCTGTCAATTATTTCCCCATGAAGGATGGTGACCAGACTCCCTGTCACTCTTTACTGGATGAGTAGGTCAGGAAGAAGCAAACAAAATCTTCTGTACTTCACTGCCATATGTTGTGTGTCTTAGGAACATCAGTTCAGCAACCACAAAGTCCTTTATCTGCTGGGATTTTTGCACCTTCCCTTCACATTTGGCCCATCAGTCTCCATTGACCTAACCAGATAATTATCCTGCAGCCACAAAATCTGCTGGGAAGGGAGCTGAGTGTACCATTTGCTATGGCAGGAGGATTCAACACCCTCCATTGAAAAGTGGTATGGGGAGGACACAACCTGATGGAAGACCCCAAAGAAAGGGTCATAAACTGCAGGTTGTTCCTATCTTCCAGCAGTGAAAATAAACCCACAGTCTCCACAGGCCTACAGGACCCATCAGCAGCATGGATGGGACATGCTGCTGGTCACTGTTGATATGAAGGTGTTGTAGAGACCACCCCTGTCTCCCTCTCTCTGAATCTGTCCTATGTCAAGCTGCTGGCAGAGGTAAGTGCCTCAGTGCCTGACGTGTGGCTGCTCCTAGCAGTGCCTCCACTGAGTTTGGTGGTGAGGTCACCACTGTTTTGCTGTTGTGGGGCTCCAGCAGGAACCAGCTGCTGGGAGTTCATTGTGGAGGCCCAAGATTTTCTCTTGAAGCAGCCCTGATCTGTGTCTCAAGACTACCTAAGCTTTTACCTAGACCTAGACGTTCTTCTGTGCCTGATCTGTAAAGTAAGAAAAATTACCAATGCACTTCTTGGCGTGCCTTAACTTCTGGCAGGGTAGAAAATAGGGAGAAAATAGTCCTGGACTCCTAGGTCTAAGGTGGGATTTTCCCAGGAGAAAAATCTTGGTAGGCTGTTTCTGTGGGTTTGAAGGGGAGGGGCACTCCCACCAGTGTTGCACGGAGACACAAGAGCAGCCATGGTACAGCCAGGCTGTCTCTTGCCTGCTTGGCTAGCCAGGGTGTGAGGCTGTGGTACTACTGAGAGGTCATCTAGTTCCAACAAAATATCCTTTTGTTCTTAAATGTTTAAAAAAATAAAAGATTTTTTTTCTGGTTTAAGGAGGAGGGGGGATAAACACAGTGACAAAAGGCAGCAAAGACAAGTCCCAATATGCATGGTTTATGAAGGCTACAATGACCAAGCCAACAAGGTAACGGGTTTGAAGCGTCGCTGGCAGCAGAATGACCATTGGAGGGACAAGCAGAAGCAAAGCTGAGTGCACTGGGGAGACTGGAGCAGGAGCCCTTCTCTTTACCTAACACAGTTGAAACTGCAGTTTAAATTAAGCTCCACTTGTCTAAGTTACATCCATAAAACTAGTTCTGTATGGGCAGCATCTGTAAAAGCCATCCTGGATCAGGATGTTGTTTTGTAGTGGCATCAGGGCTAAAGACATCTATTGCAGTATTTATGCCACAAAGCTGCCTTTGCTTCTTCCACACTCACTCTCTTTGGGTGAGACCGAGAGGGAGAACCATCTGTAAGACAGAATGCCTCCACTTTCAAAGAGGAGCCTACATATGACATATGTAGCTCAGCTACTTCTGTGGGCATATGGCTTTGGAATGTATTTAATTCTCTCAGTCTAATAGGGTGGGGTGTTGTTTTTTTTTTTTCCCCAGTGCTGGGACTGGAGGTTCAAGGTTGTTGACTTTGAAAACGGAGTCTTAAAATACTCTTGTATCGGTTTGCAATAATACATACTTTCTGCTTCAAAGTAGCTACATGTGTGCTTATCTGAGCAAGTAAGATTAGAAAAAAAAAAATGGAAAGAAATTCATAGTTTGAGTGGGGGAGAGGTCTTATCTCAGTCCTGTTCCCTCCCAGTGCCCTTTTATGCATGGAGCAGCAGTTCGCGAAAGGTAGCAAACCTATGAAAAAGGCCCCAAGTTTGCTTTTGGAAGAAAGAGGATAATTATAGCCTCCTCTGGAAGTGAAAAAGATATATGCCACTTTGAAAACCGTGCTGCATGTTTTAAAAGAGCAAAGTTTTGTTGTTGGCTGCAGTGCTGACATGACATACCCAGAGGAGTTTCTGCAGGAATACAGCTGGTCAACCTCTCCACACGCCAGCCTGTGCCTGCAACTGAAGGACACTGTCTTGTCCTTGCCTGTTGGAGGCCCCTTGTCAAAGGATGGGTAGTAAATGGAGATTGCCTCCATTGCTATCAAAACGTCTTCAGGCTGGGCAGCGCTTGTGACAAATACATGAAACGTATGTGTAAGGTAAACAGCAACAATTAGCATTGGTCATTAGAGGGAATGGTGTTTAAAGGACATCCACTTTGGCCGGGGTTTCTGGCAGAGCTGAGATGCCTGATTTCATTGAAGAATGAGGTTTCACAAGACGGCAAGCTCGGCTTTAGGGTGGCACCTCATAGATCAAAACTGTCATGGCTAGGTCACGTGAAGTGCTGGAGCCACACCAACTCGTTCTGCTGGCTAAAATTTATTAAAAGCATGTAAAAGGATCATCCCACTGTGTCAGACCACATGCCAAATGAGGCACTGTTTGTCTGAGCCTGCTGACTTATGGTAGATATTACACAGGGTAGAATATCAGGAAATATCAGAGTGGAATAAATACTATTATTTGTTCTAGATAATCTGCCAAAAAGGCTAATTGTCACTCCTCTCCCTATTGTATTCCATCTGTCCTGCCAGGTCATCTGGAATCCCCAGATCCTGTAGCAGTAGTAATGGTGAATGCACTACCATGGCTTTATGTCACACAAGGGTTTGCAACAGCCATTTTTAGGATTTAATACACACCATTTTTACTGCTAGCAGATCTGCACGGATAGAAAATAGCTAACAATACCTAACTGAGAAACAGGGCTTCAAGCCCATATGTGAATTGAGCATCACTGAGGAGGGTAGTAGTATCAGTATTCTGACTATAAATGGGAAACTGGGGAGAAATGACTTGCTCAAAGTCACTTGCAAAAGCAGTGGTGGACCTAGGTTTAAAAAAAAAAAAATATATCAAAAATCAACATAAAAGATAGGCAGGTCTCTTGTTCATCAATGAAATGCTTTGGTTGCCTGGTCACTGCAGTTGTTTCTCAGCCTGCGTAGTTTGAAGACTGTCCTCTGCCCGGTGGGACTGTACAGTAACCATCCCAGTCGTGGGCTACTGGGCAAGTCATGCTACAGCACCCAGTACAGTTTTTCAAGAGCAGGCAAAGACTAAAATAATCAGTTGGCTACAGCTGCATTTCCTAAACACGGTCTCCTGTGGTTTATATTTCTGGAAGTCAAATATGCTTTTTTCCTCACACACAAATGAGAAATTAATCCCGAAGGGAATGCTGCCTGTGAACTCCATCTTAATGCTGCAGATAATAAATGTGAAAATATCTATGACAGTCCCAGAATTTGCTGTTACACTGAACTGTCAACTATGTAATTCCACAGGTAGTGCTGGTAAATAACTAATGGTTTACTCAGTGGAGGATGAAATGGGAATGACTCTTCTCTGGCCAGTGTGTCAGCTCTGCAGGGCTGTAAGTTCGGTGACAGATAAGAACAGGAGACTGCAATTCGTTTCACAGGCAGCAGATCACACTGACTGGTGATCCCATTGGCCCAGGCTGGAATCTGGGGCTGACTGTGGATGGATGGCCTTTGGTGGAGGGGACTTATCGCTTCGTTTGCACAGCAAAGAGGTGTAACAAATAAAGTGTCTAGAAGAGTGAAGGCAGACACACGTGGAGTTTAGATGCACTAGTTGAACTGGAGAGAGAGAGATAGATATCCAGTGCCACACACCTTATGAAACTCAGGTTCTGGTGAACCTGAGCCTGCAAGCAAGGAGCACAGCTTGTCACAGCCTAAAAGATCAGAGCCCATCTCAGGGTTTTGCCACATCATTTTCCTCTCAGCCTTCCTATGTTTATGACTATACAGAGTAATTTTAAATGAGCTGTGCATTTTCCTTCTTAATACTTCAAGAGCCATCAGCCTACAATCTATATAATTGTATATATATATATATTTTAATATCAAGTTATGTGTGTATCAGGTTGCCTTAATTAAAATGTTGAAACTTCTGATTTGGTAAGACTTCTATAATCATATTCTCCAAAGCCCTAAAAATTTGTATTTGATTGTGGAGCAAAGTGAAACAACTTTCATGAGCATTTCTTTTGTCTAGAAAGCGTGACACCATACTGGGGGTTAAAACCAGACCCCGGTATTATTTATGTGGATGATGATTTACCCTGTGCTGAAAGGTACATTGTGCCTCATGTCATTAGCACAGAAACCAGCTGACAACTGAAACAATGTCCCATTCTTCTGCGTGGACCAATCTGCCCCATAATCTAGGAAATTAATTTGACACACTATTGTGTCTCAGTATGTGCTAAATAATATTTTGACGTTAAACATACTGAGTTTTTAGAGGATCTATATATCATTAATAAAATCAACGTGCAGAGGAACACAACGGCAAGATACTATTCAATTCCAGTTTAAGATGTGCTATTTGGGCTTTTAAAAAAAACAATGTTGGCTAGTCATTGCTGATTATGCCAATGGCAGTAAAACCAGAAGTTTAACTTTAGGAATGAAGTTGTTAAGTTTCATCCTTGCTGATTTTGGAGCTTTTGGCCGTAGTTTCATGGCAGGCTGGGTTTGCCCAACAGGTTGGCTGGTGGACACCAGGCTCCCTACTCCCTGTCCTTACCTCAGCCTGTCAATCAGTTCAAGGGCACGGTCCACAGAAACTCCACAAACAATAGATTTGGCTCTGTTTGGAGCAGCAAACTGCAGCTGAAGTAAGAACGGAGGGAGGTGACCAGGAGTAGCAGGTCCTTGAGCTGACTGGGCTGCCAGCATCAGAATATTGTCCAACTGTAGTTTCGAATGTCACGTCCATTGAAAATTCCAGGCTTTTAACATAAAACCAAACCAACAAAAACAAGACCCACACAGCACGAATGGAGAGTATTTGACAAATATCCTGCAAACAATGCAGCTAGTGAAATAAGCCCATTTTAGGGATTTCTATGCGAGATTTAGGTAGAACCAAACCTTTGGGATTATGCAACACTACCACCACCGCCTGTCGAAGTTTTATGAGCCCTCACAATTTGCTAACATAGAAGCCCTCTCAGGAAAACAAGAAGCCACGTACATTAAGAAGGGGTTGATGCTTCAGGGCAGGCACATTTTCCATTGATCAATGATGTTATGGCAGTACAACTGCAACTACCCTCTTTAAAAAGTCCTCCTTGCTTTTGGTCCCTCAGGACCAAAGCACACCAAGGCAGGAGAACAGTACTGCACTTTCTGCTGAGACCATACTTAGCGCAATACAAGTTTGACCACTAAGTTTACCTTGAAATATTAGTTGGGCTCAGTGGAGTTTTTTTTCCTATTGCTGATTGTGCCATAACTGCAATGCTCAGGATACTATGCTAAACCTCTGGCAGCGCAGGGCAAGATCAACAAGAGGAACAGAACTAGTCATCTGCTTTGGGCTGCCTTAGAAATCTCCCATAGAGGATAGAGTGATTTCTGTGCATTTTACACATAAAACAACATGGCTAGATTATTACAGTGCTCTACATTAATCCCTACCTCTCTCCATGTATGCACTAAAGCCCCGAAAGTTAACATTTCTATGTACTTCAAAGGATAAGAAACACAATTTATTATTTTTACTCATATACTACAAACCACAAAGTGTAGGTATCTACATTGTTAGGTGCTTTTAAGGCATCTCTGAGGGCTAAGATGTGAAATCCATAAATCAAGACATTTTTCCACCAAGTTTCCCAATGGGAAGGATGATTCAGCTGCCAAGATCTGTGAACATAAGGCCATACTGATAAAGACAATGCTGGAGTATTCAAGGCCAAGGAAGATAATTAGTCAGAGAGGATTGCTGCAGCATTTGGTAGGGATAAAAAAACCCCACACATTTGCAGACTGCATTTTACAAAAGGCAGCACGCCCTTCCACCATCAAACCCTCACCATCCATCAAACTCAAAGAGGAGACGTGATTCCTCCTCAGCTGGGAGTGCCTTTTTCCACATCAATGAGGTTGTAGCTGTGTCCTGCTATGGACAACACCCTAAAAAAGGAACTGGCAATTAAAGCATATAGTGACTTATAAAGGATAAATGCAAGATAAAAGGAACCCAGCTGCATGCTCTAGAAAGGATAAGGTACGGCCAGGAAGAATACAAAGGAAATTTAAAAGGAGAGTGATCAATTTGTAACTTCCAAAGTAATCAATTTTCAGCAAAGAGTATTTGGATGGTACATGAGACAACCGAACTGGACGGATAGTTAAGCACAGGAAGAGATGTCTGAGGAGCCTGTTTTAACCCTGGGCCTATGAAGGAAATGTCACAAAACATCACAAGTAGAGCACATTCTCTCTTGTCACTTCATTTTTTCACCTGCAGGGAGGCAGGAGCAGGAGGTGGCTGAGCCCAAGTGCCTGTGCCCTGTGAGAAGCAGGGTCCCTCCTGCCCCTGGAACAGTACCCAGAGCCACTGACACCTTGTGGCATCACCGAACAGGCCAAAAGCTGTTCTTGCACCTTCCTGCTGTGGTCTCAACAGTTCCCATCCAGCCTCCCAAATTTCTTTCTCAATTTTCTTAGCCAGGCCTCTCATGAAAGCTAGGGTATGGCCTTATCAACCTAAAATTGAGGATGATTTAATCAATAAGAAGTCCCTTGCTTGGTATTCACCTTAGCCATGACCCAAGTTTTTTAAGGGGTTAAAAGAGTCATAATACATTTACTTAATTTAGATTGAAAAAAAGGCACAAATCTAAAATATACAAGGGCTAAAAGAGGTTTGCCTTTAGTCTTATTTCTTCTCTATTTAATTTAATGAAAGAAATTTGAACTTTTTAATTTGATGAAAGATGAAATATTCATTGGCATTCAAAACCAGAAGAATGAAGTCAAAATTATGAATGCTGATAAATGCTTTTTCTCTTAAGCTCCTGCCAAGAATTAATCTCAAAATTAGCAGCATAACCAATACTGGCATATACATCAACAAAATTGTATTTCTGTGAAAATTCCAGGACTCAACAGAATTAGTTTTCCACAATAGCCTGATGTTATGAAATAGCAGTTATTTTCCAACTGATCAAAGCAGGGGTGTTTACTTTGATGAAAAAATATACACTATTTTGACATGTCCTCCTACACTAGAAAATCTGAAAGATTTAACAAAAGCAGTTTCACTGTACAAGATGCATTTATTGCCGTTCTACTTTAAACTTCAGGGAAAACCACATTATCTAACAAGCTAGTTAAACATACAGAACAACTCAATCCAGTCTTACTCTGGTATCACAGGTTATTTATTTGACTTACAAGGTAAATCTCAATATTGCTTGAAATTTTTAGTGCACAGAATTAAAGTTGTCTGAGAAAATATCAATAATAACAGTATTTTGAATGCCACTTTGTAGGTTCCTGAAAAATACTTTGTGGCATTTGTCCCATGGTACTAGCTAGAAGTTTTTGAGTATTATACCAGAACTCATGACAAAGCTCCAAAAGATTACACCTAGTTCTGTGTCAGCCCCTATTGTGTGAATACCAACACCACCAGTTACACCGTGCTAACTCAGCTTCAGCAGAAATTCAAGCTGGCCCCACTTTAAAGAAATCAAAGTTTCCAAAGAAAGCAGTGTTTTCTCACAACTCTCACACAAGCTAAAGAATAAGGACACTTCAACTTACTACATTTTTTTCCATTAAAAAAAAAAAAAAAAGAGGAAGGAAACATTGTATTGCATAACCCAAGATACAACGCTTCTTAACATCTCACCATAAGAACAAATTGCCTCAGCCCACAGTAGGTGTGAAATAGGTGGCATACACAGCTGTGTACCCTGAAACAACTCTCACTGGAAGGCAGAGACTGCTTTCTAACAGGCTCTTTGCGATGGGGAAATTCATCCTGATGTTAGAAATAAAAGAGGAACTAAAAAGAGGATGCTATTCTGTGATGTACATTTAATACATGACTGGCCACTAGAGCTGAACAGCCATAGGTAGAATCGATGCTGAAGCAGCAGTACAAGGATTGCAATAAAAACTGAACAAGTTAGGAACCATACTGCTGCTTAACATCTCTACACCTCTTCTACAAAGTAAACATTTTAGAGTTAAGGACAAATCCTTCCAAGTTG